>RCUC01144465.1:0-69139 GCA_003697995.1 Taxidea taxus jeffersonii
GATCAAGTCCCGGATTCTCTGCTCAGCGGGGAGCCTGCTTCCTCCGCTCTCTCTCTCTCTGCCTACTTGTGATCTCTCTCTATCTCTCTGTCAAGTGGATAAATATAATCTTTAAAAATAAACAAATAAAAGAGAAAAGAGACAATTGCAGTCTTTGCTTGTGTTGACCTTCCAGCTTTATGGAAAATGCAAAAAAAATGACTAGGGAATTAAAATACAATATTAAAAGTAATATAATTTGGAATGGATGTAACAAGGGTAACTGGAGTACCAAGAAGGGCACCTAAATCAAATTTGGGGAAGAAAAGCTTTCCAGAAGAAAAACAGCACTCATTTGGGTACGGGGGTGTGTGTGCGTGCGTGTGTGTGTGTGTGTGTGTGCACGTGTGTGCGTGTGTGTGTAAATACAGTCATAAAGACTCAGAGGCCCATGAAGAGAGTGTGGTATGTTTAAGGATCTGAAGGAGGTTCAGCCTGGTTGGACTGATCATGGAAGAGAGTATGGGAGAAGGTCAGAGACACACAGGGGCCAGATCATATAGGCTTAGTAAGCAGTTTAAGTTTTAACCTAGGAGGTCAGAATTTTAAGAAACTAAGTGCATGTTTCATGCTTTAAAAAGACAATTCTGGATCCAGTATGTAAAGTCAACAGAAGGGCTAAGACTAAAATGCAAGAGCCCAGTTAAGAGCTTTTTGTAATAATCCAGTAAGAAATGTTGGTTGCCTGAATGAAAGAGGTGGGGTAGGAGGCTGAGAATTGTGGGGATTTGTAAGATATTTAAATGTTGGGATTGAAAGATCCTGGTGATTATTTGGAAGAATAAAGGCTGATGTTAAAGCTTCTGACTAGGCCTCTGGTTAGCTGGTGGTTTCATTCACTGAAATGGGGGGTCTGTGGGAAAGGGAGAATTTGCAGGGAAAGATGCTGGTGTTTTAAGTGCCTAAGGGGACATCGAAGTGGAAGTATTCCTTGGGCAATACTATTTGCAGGTCTGAAGCTCAGATAAAATACAGGCTAGGGCATGGATTTAAAGCTTTGGATTTCTCCCTCTGCCTTTCAGCTATCATCAATTTTCAGGCTTGCTCCTCAAAAATCACTTGAGATCATTTTTATTAGGTGTCATGGGGTCACAAAGATACAGTCTTTGACTTTACAGGAGCAGACTAACCTTAGCAGAAAGAGAAACAATTTACTTGGGTAGGGAAAGGATGATGATAATGAATAATAGCAGAAAAGTAATAAGGAGAAACAAAAATTTGATGTAGGAAAATATCCCTCGGAGAATAACTTTGAAGGGCAACTAGAGAGAGTCAGATTGTGGAGTCAGGTACTGAACACTGGAAAGGAGGCAGAAGAGGGAGTACGAAAGAGGAAAAATAGGGAAGGAGGAAGGTTACAGTGTGGGAACAAATCTGCAATATACCACGTGTCTGGTGTTCTTTTTGCTCTCAAAGGTTTCCAGTGATTTGCTCTTCCAGGGATGTAGTTGGCCCCTAAACAACGTGGGGGTTTGGGGCACTGACCCTCACACAGTTAACAACCCATAGAAAACTTGGAACTCTCCCGAAACTTAACTATCAATTGCCTACTGTTGACTGGAAGCCTTACGATAATATAAACAGTTGGTGAACCTATCTTTCATATAGGATGTGTATCATATACTGTACTTCTGCAATAAAGTAAGCTAGGAGAAGAAAATGCTATTAGGGAAATCATAAGGAAGAGAAATTGCATTTCCAGTACGTTCCTATGAAAACTCTGCCTATCCGTGGAGCCTCACAGCTTGAACCTGTGCTGCTTAAGGGTCAACTGTAGTTCCAATCTTGCCTTCCCTCCTCCTCCCTATTTAATTACCGCACAGGAGTGTGGTACTAAAGATGGGGGTACAGCTACACCTCTCAGGCTTTCAGGCATGCTCAGCTGAACACAACAGATGTGAAATTCCCTTCCTAAACAAGAAATTAGCTTGTTTGACTAAAAACAGCCCACCAGCATGATAAAGCATAAATAGCTAGAAAACTTTCAGATAAACCATTTTATGGTTATGCTTGGTCTTAAGTACAATTTCAGTCTTCCTCACATAAGGGCTTTGTTTTTATAAGAAAAAAAAAAACCTGTAGAGTGTCTGATATTACAGAACATCAAAATACACATAGCTGCACATTTTTTTTTCCTGGGGTTATTAGAATTTACCTTGATTGCTGAGAGTAAAACATAGGCGTGCTTTACATCAAAATAAAGCTGTGGAAATTTAAATATGCATTTTATTATACTGGATAATGGAGCACAGTGGAAAAGAAGCACTGGCCAGAGCAAGGAGTTAAACTCAAGTGTTTTGGAAGAGAAACAATTTGTAGATGACCTCCACAAGAAGCTCTTTTCAGCTTCTGCTAGACCCATACCTAGGTTCTTTATCCATAAGATGGAAAGACACAGTACAGCATATTTTCACCTTCACTTTATTCAAAACAATTTAAAGTAGGGAACAGCTGATATGGGCAGGGAGGGGTCTATGACTAGTTAGCAATGAAGAGATTAAACTCCCAGCATATAAACAGCTCTCAAATGGCAAGTCGGGGTCTATGGGGTTGATAGGAGAACCTCAGGCTCCTTAGCCACATTAGTGCCTCACCGCCTCGTGCCCTCCTGCGTTGGTTATTATGATCACGTATCTGGAGGCCAGTATGATTCAACGGGAGGCCTGGGAAGTGAGAGCTCTCATACGGTGGACTGCTGAGAAGACCGATAGTCACGTGAGTCCCGGTTCTCCCTCATTGACACCTGCTCAGTTAATGGGTTGTGTAACTTTGGACTAAGCGGTTTAAGTCTAACGCTTTCTCATGTTTAAAGTGAGAATTATATCTATCACCTTGCCTTCTAGGGCTGCTGAGAAGATAAAATGAAAGGTATTTGTAACATTTCTATACTAGTGAGTTAGGTATGCATAATGTATTAAATGATTGTTCTCAGTCAGCTCTCCGTATTTGGGAATTCTTTCAACTGCCCATGAAACCTAATTTCTATTACCAATGCTCTCTCCAGCTTTTTCTTTCCTTCTCCCCTGTACCATTATGAGCACCACTACCACTGTCATTTACTGAAGACCTGTTCTGTGTCAAGACTGTCTAAAGAGTTTTACTGGCATTACCTCATTTAATTCTCATAGCATTATGTGGTATATTCATATAGATCCTTTTTCACAGAGAAGGAAACTGGTTAATAATATAATGTGCTCAAGTTAATAGCAAAGGAGCAACAGATATTGAACTAAATTCCAGTCCTCTAACACCAAAGTCTATTGGTTTAAAAATGTCAAATGATCTGCTATTCAGGTCAGAATGTCTAAATAACCCCTTGCTCTTCTTGATATTATGATCATGAACTTTGAATGGTACAGTATTTATGCACTGTCCTGGATTAGATATATACCTGCAATAACATGCCTGTAGTTTCAGGAGCTGTATGGATCTAAGAATCTTCCAGAAAACCAAATGGCTTGGTGCAGTAAACCAAATACCCAGTGGGCACGGACTGTCCTCTTTATCTTGAAATCCCAGCACAGGGACTGTAGGGAAGATTAACTATGGCTTAGAAATCTGGCATAGCTCTACTCTATAGTGCTTTGGTTTGGCATATGCTTCGAGTAAAAAATGTTCTTGTTGGAAAGAACAGTAACTTTAACAGAGGGTATTCAGTTAAAATAGAGCAAAAGGGAGGTGGAGGGGGATGGGTGAAAGAGATGAAGAGGATGAAGCACACACTAATCAAAGCGAGCACGGAGTGAGGCACAGCCGTGATGAATCACTGTATTGTACACCTGACACTAATATAACACTGCGTGTTGAGACCACTGGAATTAAATTTTTTTAAAAACTTAATAAAAATAAAATCTTCTGAAACATTATTAGGCATTACTGTTGTCATTATCATTAAACATATTAAATTATATTCATAATATCCCATCCTAAAACTTTTTTTTTCCAAAGATTTTATTTATTTATTTATTTGAGAGAGAGAATGAGCACGAGCGGTGGGGAAAGGGAGGGGCAGAGGGAAGGAGAAGCAGATTCCCTACCGGGCAGGGAGCCTGGTGCAGGACTTGATCCCGGGACCCCCGATCATGACCTGAGTTGAAGTCAGATGCTTAACTGACTGAGCCACCCAGGCATCCCTACGACTTTGTATTTTTGATGCCTTTTCCTAATTCTACTTCGAAGGATGATTATCATAATTACAGTATCACCTTAACATAACTTTCATTAACCTCCACTACTACAGATGACTGGAAAAAACTCCCAATTTAAATTAAGCCAGACACATTCTGTTCAATAACTTTCTGCTGCATAAGCAACCAAAACTTGAAAATAATATGCCTTTCTAACATAACTCGGGAATACATGGCCTTGTCAAAATATACTTAACCTGCAACACTTACACAGGGCCTGAGGTCAATGTTCCCATTAATGACTTAAACCTCAGGTGAGGGGAGACCAGATGCTCAACACCTGCTGTGCGACCAGGGACATTATTGGATGCTGTCAGGATCGGGCTTATAAAGTCTATGAAATGCCATCCATAAAGGGATATGATGTTTGGAAAGAAAGAGGAAGGTGTATGGGCACTGACACCTCTTAGTGTGGATTAAGGCGAGACACATTCTTAAACACAGAAGCATTGACTTCATCGTATTTGTTTGACAAACTAAAAAGCACAGAAAATATAGAGAACAAAAAATATAATGTGGATTTTATTTCTGAAAACTGTTTCACTAGGTCTTTCTATTACTGTAACCCGGTAGTTGGGGCAGTATGACATGTAAATGAACTGTGAATGAATTGGTGAATGACTCAACTAGATGGGGCAACCAGAATGTGCTCTGTTATTACCTCCACGTTGTCAGGATGAATGATAAAGTAAAATACATAAAGTCAGACAATGACCCCTAACATGTTATGATATATTTGTTCTCACTGAGAACTATCCTGAACAAAAGTCTCATCTTCATGCAAATAAATTTGGGTACTGGATATCAGTCCTTTGTCTTAATAGTTTCAAAGAATGAAACTATCTTGTTTATATTTTTCTTACTCTAGAAAGAAAGTGAAAGGATTTCCTTTGGGTATCAATCTGATGTATAAGCATGCCTGGTACAGAAGTAATGGCAGAGACGGTTCATCTTTGCATATTTTATGGGACCAGATTTGCTCGCTTCTTGATTTCCTTTTGTACTCATAAAATTCAGTGCTCTGTGAGTATTCATTTCAGCAGCGTAAAAAATAAGACTTTCTTGCACTATGATCTGATTATAATTATCATGCTTTTGTCACTTATGTCATAATAGTCTGCTTTCTTGGAAGATACAAAGAATATATTCTCACCTAGTTTTGATATTAAATATCTCCAATTTATTTAGAAAACATGATTGAATATATCTTTTATTATGACTTTGTATTTTCGTTGTGAGAGATTTATATTGCCCCTACCTATCTATTATTTCATGTATCTCCTTCATGAAATAAACGGTCAATTACCCAGGAGAGATGTTAGCAGTGGACTATAATAAATTAGAGAATTTTAAAGCAGTTCTGATAAAAGTATAATCACAAACATACATTATCAGCTCTGACAAATATTCCAGGGTGAGGAGAGAAAAATGTTTAAAAGTCAGTCTAAAGCTTAATAAACTGACTTTTAAACATGACTAGATCATGCAAATAGAGAAGTGGGAAAATTATAATTAAAAATTTAATAACATGTTAGATTATTTCCTTATTTTAGAAACCAAGCAATTTGCATCAAAGAGATTATCAAATACTAATAACTTTAAGTTTTATTAATTTAAAATTAGGTGTTTGATTTTTCTTCACTGGGAACATTCATTTATATAGAATAAGCATGAGTTCATTATATATAATATATATGTTACATATTATATATTTATAAGATTTTTATATGTTAATGTTAGTATTCTTCCTGACCCAAACCAATAATAGAAATCCACTTATTCCATAGTTGGCAATTATTTAGAATTTTAAGTTTTGTTATTTTTATCATCTACAGGGTTAAGTTACTGGCTTATGTTGTAAAGAATATGTTAATGGAAATAGAGTACCTGTGCAGCTGGACTCATCAAGCTGGAAATCCATGCAGTCGACCAAACCATCACAGCGCTCGTGAACTGGGATACAGCTGTTAGAGGAAGTGCACATCAACGCACCATCAGAACAGCTCCCGTTGGCTGGGGGGGAATAATCGTCATTTTAAAAAATTAATTTCTCCTAATGAAATAGTAAGACAGTATATTATATCATCCCTCATCTTTCTGCTCTTATATTTAAATTATATATTATAGTTCTTTGTGATTTTTCAAAAAGAAGTTTGTTGACAGAATCATTTCCCAGCTGCGCACTATGTACTATTACACGGGTGTGTATGTATAAAGTCTACTGTGTATATTATGTCGTCTGAATTGATTTTAGACTAAACTTTTATGTCCAAGCAGAGCTCTCTGTGCCTCTGCTGTTCCCCTAATGTCCCTGCCATTATGCTCATTTGCAATGATAGCAACCACTACTTGAATGTTCATCAGTTTCTACATGGTTGTAAGTCCCGCGTGGTCACCGGGTACATAATGTAGGTCACAGCGGCTCATTGTACGATGACTCCGTGTCTTCCTGGTATGGTGCATTTTACTAATTCCAGAGTCTCTTGTCGGCCTGATTTCAAGAGACAAGCCAAAGTCTTGCTCATAAGATGTGTTGTTTCAGAAAAATGACTTTACTGATGCTAACCAAGGGCACTGATACTTCCGTGGCAATCTAGTCCTGACAAGTAATCGATCTCCCCCAGATGCTGCACTTAGTCCTGAAACTGTATTTTTGTCTTCCTGCCCCTCATTCTCTTGTCTCATCAGGGCTATAATTTCCTGTAAAGGGGTAAAAATGGTTGAGGCTCTCTTTACAAGTTAGCGCTGAAGAAGAACCCTCCCTTCCAGACTGCCATTAGGCATCTCTCATCTTGTATATGGTTGAGAACCTGGAAACCATGCCTGAGCTCTCCTCTCTGGTTCTACTCTAGTTCTGCCCCATGCTGAAATCTGTCATGTCTCTAAGCCTTTTTATGTGGTAACTCTTCCATCTAGCTTTGCTGTGTTTGGAACAGAGGGAATGTCAAAGCATGGACCCATGGCATCATCTCGTCAGGAATCCTGGATAGATTTCAAAAGCATAAAATTAGAATATATAATATTGATTACATTGATTTTCTATGCCTAGTCCTTTGAGTCCTAGGGTTCCTCAGAGATAAGTGAAGGGCAAGGCTTTGTGGTGCTTAACCCAAGTTCAGCAAGAATGGTTCTGCTTTTCTCTGCTTCCCTAATGGTGTCACATACAATACCTTATTTGAACACTTTAATCCAAGCCCACTGCTTGAATTTTTTAAAAAAGGATTGACCTGGGAAGTTACTTCTACTAGGATAAAGACAAGTTCAAATTTCTCAAGCTAAACTGGTATTTTAGAAGACTCAGGAATAAACGTCCCCATGAATGGGTCTTACACAAATTTTGCCAATATTATCATGATTTTTTTCTTTTCTTTAAGTATATTTATGGGCTGGTGGGGCGCCTGGGTGGCTCAGTAGGTTAAGCATCTGCCTTCGGCTCAGGTCATGATCCCAGGGTCCTGGGATTGGGTCCCGCAAAGGGGTCCCTGCTCAGTGGGGAGCCTGCTTCTCCCTCTCCCACTCCCCCTGCTTGTGTTCCTCTCTCGCTATGTCTATCTCTGTCAAATAAATAAGTAAAATCTTTTTTAAAAAAGTATATTTCTGGGCTGGAATTGTTTGAGTTATCATAGGTTACTGACACAGTTTGACAGTTACCTATCAAAATTAATTTTCAAGTTATACACAAGATGATTTTAAGAGTGTGTCTATCCATTGATTAAAAATGTTAGCTCTGAAAATTAAAGTGATGCTTTTCATTGAGTAATCCTGTAGTGCTAGAACTTCAGTTCCCACCAGTAAATATTATGGAGCCGTCCCTCCATGTAAGACTCTATGCTTAGCACTCCAACTGGAGAGTGCAGGGGAACACTGTTCAGAAAGACTGACAAGAAAACAAACAACGAAAAGAGTGAACAGCACATATATAACAATAAAAGCAAAATAACAATATGAAACCAGTTAAGAGTCCAAAATAATAACAAAAAGAAATGCCATAAAGTCAGACTTAATTGTGAAAGCATTGGTACAGATTAGTATTATAAAAATAAGAGGTCCCTTTAGTGCATGAAAGTCTTTAAGGCCTGAGAGAGTAGAGTCTTGAGATGTTTTAAATTTTCATGTTTCTAGTAAAAAGCCATTTAGCAGAGTGGGAACAAAATCTATAAATGGGGAATCAATAAGTCTGATATTAGAACAGTGAGTAAGGCAGTTTGCCTTTCACTGGGGAGTGTGTGTAAGGAGGTAGTGCAGACAAACTTAAAAACCACGCCGAAACCAGAGTGTACAAGTGCCTAATGTCCCAGAAAAGATGATCTTTAAGCTTTTGCAAAAGGTTAAATAATTTTAAGATCTACATTGACAAGGTAAATGATACTACAAACCAAGTAAACTAGGAAATAGAATGATCTTCCAACTCTTCTAAGATGAAGAGGTGTTCGTAAAAAATGAATATGTATGTACACACATGCGTCTATATATCCGTGTGTGTGTGTGTACACATTCTTGTCATCATTGTTTTGCATTGCAGGGGGCTGACAGATCATATAAGATGACAGTTTTTAGGGTTTAAATTTTTTTTTTTTTTTAAGATTTATTTGAGAGAGAGAACACAAATGGGAGGGGCAGAGAGAGGGAGAGAGAATCATAGGCAGACTACATCCTGAGCAGAGAGGCTGGTACGGGGCTTGCTCTCATCACCCTGAGATCACAACCTGAACTGAAACCAAGTCTTAGATGCTTAACCAATCGAGCCCTCCAGGCACCCCGAGAGTTTTAAGGTTTTAAATGATATAGTATGTTGAAATTTGTATACGAAGCTGATAGATAATACTCATATATACTGTTGAAGCATTATTTTAGACACTTCTACTCTTGAAAATACTAATCTAATCCATCCACATTCCCTCAACCAATTTCCAGTGTGACTGATAGCTTATTTTCAAATTGACTGTACAATGAAGAGCTCTAACATGTAAGGGCTATAAATCCTCAGCTTTGGCCCAAATAGTATTGAAACACATTAAAAATACATGACAAAATAAATGGCTTCAATTTACAAAAAGTCTTACTTTTCCCTTCTTGATAAAGTTTAAATTAAGAGTTAAAAATTAGTTGTTTTATGAAATTTAAAACTAAAATCTTAGGTTCTATGGCATTTAAAATAGTATAGTATTAAAGTTAAAAGATAGTTATCAATTTCCTTTTAAAAGTAGGTGGCAAATAAATTATGAATAGCAAGTAGTATTTACTGAAACCCACACAGCAAAGTACATTGTACTGAATATAGGAAAAGTCCTCAAACCATTACTTTCTTTTTCTCCTTCATTATTACTACAGATATGACGAAGAAAAATTACAAAAGTACTCCAAATAATCTACATATAAAATTTATAGGAAACTCACATTTTGTAATTCCCCTGGATAATATCTACTTTCACCATATTCAAACAGTATGGTTTAATGTCTACAAAAACATTTATTTCAATCTGTCATTCTAGAGTCTGACACTCTTTCTTACCAAAATGAGCCAAGTAACACAGAACATTCTGTGACTTTTAGCTCCTTCACTAGGTATTAGAGATATATTAAACATAAGCAATTCATGAAGGGTTCACTGGAGTTACTTTCCTAAAGCAAAATTCCCTTTATAAATTATTGTTGCTGCATACAAAACATACACAAAAGTAACGTACATGTGTCTAGGGATGTGCATCCATTTACTATTACGATGAAAACTCATGTATGCAGCCCAGTATTTCTGAGAGCAGAGTGACCATGCTCTTGCACTCTGAGAATAAAGGCTATCAGCCTTCAAGGCATGCCTGTACCTAGCACAGGCAGGATGGATATTTACTCTATCCTTAAACTAAAACCAACTACTACTCTTACTGAAGTATCTTGGCAGTTTAAATAATTTTTATAAAACTACAAAAATAATTTAATGGGAAAAGAATAATAACTTATTATGTGTATTACACAATTGACTGTATTCATCCAATTCTTTAATATCTCTGGAAAACAATCACCATTATTTTAATGTTGAATAAGCTGAGGAACACTTTGGTAAGAAGCTGTCAAATGCAGAGGGATGATCTTCATTCTGTCATTGAGAAGCACCTGAGGATGCTGGGATTACAACTAATATATTTAAAGGCTAATAATAAAAATATTGATGATTAAGATTGGTCCACAAATCTAAGGAGCATGACCCATTCTAAATCTTCCAAGTGTCAATCAATCTCATAAGACACGTTGACTACTATAGCAATATAATGTTAGGAAGCAGGTAGACTACCGCCTTCCCTATCTTTTTCACAGTCACATCCATCACTGGCAGCTTCCATGGGCCTCTCCTGGAACTTTCTGCATCTTCTCTCTCTGCTTGGGATCCAGGAGGCTAAACTATAAAGGACATATCCACATGCTTCTTTGTCCTCTAGCTTTTCCTTGGGTTTGGCTGATGTGTAGAATGGGCAAGAAGTAACACGGATAGAAGAGGTTGTGAGGTCACCATGGGCTAGCTGTTCCCTGACCTTGTATCAGGTGGCTTTCTTTGATTCCAGGTTAAGACAAATCGTCCCTCTTCTCACATCCTTTGGACCAAGGGTGATGACAGTGCCTGCTTTTACTATCTGTTGTGGTTTCTTTCTGCATACTACTTCCCTAAATAACTCCTTTCTTAAATAATCTCAAATTTTACAATATCAGTGTGCCATCTCTGTCTTGCCAGAATACTGACTGATGTAACATCTGATGAACTAGGGAAATATCAATAAGAGGAATCCTCCTAATTTTGTGCTATTTTCCTTTATAATTAAACCATATTTATTTTTCCTCCCTTTTCTTTTCTTTTTTTTTTTTTTTTTAAGGGAAGGGGGATATTTTTGGTGAAGATGTACCACTTCAGTTTATTAAAAAAATGTTTCCAGTGGAAAGACAATATTAAATATGAATTATTTTTAAATGCTGAACTCATCACAGGTTTATATAAACATTCTGATAACTAGAACATTTATTTTTGCAAGAATAAAAGGCCTTTAAATACCACTTTCTATTGATTTCCCTGTTTAAATTGTAACCACTTCAGAATCCTTATTCCTACCAACATTGAAATGTGTGCAAGGCTCTCAAAATGAACCAACTTAAAAAACAAAACAAAAAAACCTCTTATTTTGTTCTACATCACATTCTAAGTGCCAGCTTCTTGAAAGAGTCAACAGTTGATTTCTCTCTTTGACTATCTTCTCTATAAAAGATTGGCTTCAGAATTCTGCCCTTCCTATCCACAGCAAGTGCCCTTTCCAAGATCACCAGGACTTTTGCTGTGCTTTTCCCGATCCATAGATCCATAGTTTTTAGGCCCAATCTCATATGATCTCTCAAAAACATCCCAACCTGTGAATACTCTTCATATTTAAGGCTTTCTACATTTCATTTATGGCTATCACTCTCTTTTTGCTGTCCTCTAGCGCCTGTGACCACATCTCAGTGTCTTCAAGTGTTTTTTTTCTTAACTGTCCTCCACCTTTTATCTTCCTCTTCTGTTATCTCCTCCACACCCACAGCTTCAAGCCTGTATACTGAAGGCCATGTGATTTACATAAATTGCTTTATCTCTCTCCTGAGCTCCACATATCCATTCTGAATACATTCTGAGTATCTCCATGTGAATGTGCCATAAATACCACAATCACAACATGTTTAAAAATGAAGCCACAATCTTCCCCTCAGAGGTGCTTCTCTTCCTGTTTTTCCCAGCTCAGGAAAGGGCAAACTTACTGTCCTGTTGCCCAAATCAGAAACCTGGAAACTACTGTTGGTTACTTTCTCTTCCTCCTCACCTGACCATCTCTAAAGTCTAATCAAAATCTTTCCTTCACACTGTTCCCCAATCAATTCCTGTATACTTGAGTGTGACATCTCCTAGCCAGCCCATCCCTCACTCCAGCATATTCTGCGTATTACCTGAACAGTGGGTGGTGGTGGTCTGATGGATGAGGAAGGACTCTTTAAGACCTAGTCCCTGCTTAACTCTACAGACTTATTTCTACATTTCTCACCACAAATTCCACTCCAGTTGTACAAAATTTGCTTCAGGCAAACAACTTTTTCTCTATTTCCAGACCATTCTTTAGTGGAATCAAGTATCTCTGCTTCACTTGCCTAATGACTACTATCTTTCTAAATTTGCCCCTGCAATCACTTTTCTTTTTAAAATTTACAGATTCCCTAGCACCACTGTTAGGAAATACCCTACACAGTCAATAACACTGTGTTCATCTCTGTCACAGAGCTTCTCACATTTTATTCTTGACTATCACCTTCAGTAACATATAATGTATCTACAACCTGAGTTGGTCTAATACCATATCCATCTATCATCAATGCCCATATAATATATGGCATAGATTACATTCTTAATGAGAGTTTGTGAATGAAGAAATGACTGTAAATTGTTTTTAAAAATTACCATTCTAAATCAATAGGTAAATTCAGCAAAACAAACAAACAAAAAACCTAGTATGTCTTCAATCTTTTAGTAAACTGTCATCATTAGGTACTTTTATCCTATAAGTTTGCCCAGCATCTTTTCCCCTAGTTTATTTTCATACAGTTTTCCTTACAGACTCACAACTTAATCAAATGTATCAGAGATGGATAGAAGCAATACTCTCATGATAACAGTCTATTCCTAGCATGGGCGTATTTCCTTTCAGGAGCAGAATTTTATATGTGACTCCATCATCAAATACCAAGTTTCCAGAGAGTGTCTCAAAGTATAAGGATACTGTACTTTCCTAAGCTCCTATTTAAATAGCATTCTTATTTGAAATCAAGTATCATATGACTCTATTGAACTTACTAAGATTTCTTTCAACCAAATTACATTAGAGCCCTGATGGGAATAGGGATAAATTATTTGGCAGGCTTTCTCTTCTTTATTCATTTCCATTTGTTTACCTTCCTCTAAGAAAATGTTATAGGACTTGACAAGATGGCTTTATTACAGAAAGAATATACATGTAGGAAATAACATGGAAATGGAAAACCAATCTCTAAGCCTAAACTAGGAACCGAAGTTCACTTATTTACGACTGAAACCTTTAAACATCCAAACGCTGTCTCCCCTTTCTTGCATTCATCTGTACTCCTTTTCTGATAGTTATAATTCCTGATGCCCACTCTAAATAAGACACTGAAATAGCCTTATATTTCTTTCAGTGTCCCCTCTGACAGTTACATTCCAAGATGTTTCTTACTACTTAAAAAAGAAAAGTGGTCATTAACAGGTAGTTTGTGTAGCCCTATCACTGCAACCTATGCCAAATATCGAATACAATATCATCTAACACCAAGCATACAAATAATTAAGTGAAATGGTAGTGGTGCTTTGACTCACTATGCTTTTGTGCTCACCTTAATGACTGGTGTAATTACTTCTTAACCAACACTCTCCCTTCCTTATATGAATAGGTTAGTTATAATGAAAGTAGACGGTGCTGAATGCCAGGCTAAGGATTGTCCATATATTTTCTCAAATATATAGCCCTAAAAGGTAATATTACATGGATGATAAGGCTGGTTCTAATAACTTTCCCAAGCCTGCACATGTAGTAAGTGATAAGGATGATATTCAAACCCATGTCCTTAGGATTTACTATTCCATGAACTCTTATTGACATATCTACCCAGGTACTTGGTCTAGGTCCAACCACTACCTACATATATTCATTAAAATGAATATTTGCCTATAGCCCTTTGCTTGAGCCAGCTTCATAAATACTTACACTGCAAAGAAAGTTTACCTCCATGCCCTCATTCCATTTCCACAAACATTTGCTTAAGTGGTAACAAGTCCCATTTACAACCGCATCAAAAAAATATCTAAAAATAAATTTAACCAAGGAGGTGAAAAATCTGTATGCTGAAAACTGTAAATGTTGATGAAAGAAACTAAAAACAACACAAATGGAAAAATGTATCGTGCTCATGGATTGGAAGAATTAATACTGCTAAAAGGTCCAAAATATTCGAATCAATCTACAGATCCAATGCAATCCCCATCAAAATACCCATAGTATTTTCCACAAAACTAGAACAAATAATCCTAAAATTTGTAGGAACCACAAAAGACTCCAAATAGCCAAAATCGTGAGAATGAAAAACAAAGCTGGAAGTATCACAATCCCAAATTTCAAACAATAATACAAAGCTATAGTAGTCAAAGTAGTATAGCACCAACAGAAGTCAGCCACACAGATCAATGGAATAGAACAGAGCTCAGAAATAAGCATGCACATAAGGTGATTAATTCATGACAAGGGAGACAAGAGTACACACTGGGGAAAAGACAGTCTCTTCGATTAACGGTGCTGAAAAACTGGATGGCTACATGCAAAGGGATAAGTCCAGAGCACTTATGCCATATACACACATAAAGTCAAATGGATTAAGGACCTAAATGTAAGACCTGAAACCATACAATTAAAAGAAATCATAGGCAGTAAACTTTTGGACATTGGCCTTATTTTTCTGGATTTGTCTCCCCGGCAAGGGAAACAAAAGTGAAAATTATCAATTTGGAGTACATGAAATTATAAAGCTTTTGCAAAAAGACACTATCAACAAAACTAAAAAAAAAAAACAAAAACAAAAAACAACAACAAAACCCTACTAAATGGGGAAAGATATTTGAAAATGATGTACTTGATAAGAGCTTATTATCCAAAACAAACAACTGCACACACACTCACCCACACACACACAATCTAATTAAAAATGGGCAGAGAGGGGCACCTGGGTGGCTCAGTGGGTTAAAGCCTCTGCCTTTGGCTCAGGTCATGATCTCAGGGTCCTGGGATCGAGTCCCGCATCGGGCTCTCTGCTCAGCGGGGAGCCTGCTTCCTCCTCTGTCTGTCTGCCTCTCTGCCTACTTGTGATCTCTGTCTGTCAAATAAATGAATAAAATCTTTAAAAAAAAATGGGAAGAGGACCTGAAGAGACATTTTTTTCAAAGAAGACATCCAGATGGCCAATAGAAACATAAAAATTTGCTCAACATCATTCATCATCAGAGAAATACAAATCAAAACTACAAAGAGATATCACCTCATACTTGTAAGAATGGCTAGTGTCAAAGACAGGAAGTGACAAGAGTTGTTTAGCATGTAGAGAAAAAGGAACACCTGTGTACTATTGGTAAGAATGTAAAATGGTACAGCCATGATAAAAACAAAACAACAACAAAAAAACAATAAAAACAAGAAATACTATAGCAGTTCCTCAAAAAATTAAAAACAGAACTACCAGATGATCTAGAAATTCCACATCTGAGTATTTGTGTTTTTTTTTTTTAAGATTTTATTTATTTATTTGACAGACAGAGATCACAAGTAGGCAGAGAGGCAGGTAGAGAGAGAGGAGGAAGCAGGCTCCCTGCTGAGCAGAGTGCTGATGTGGGGCTCGATCCCAGGACCCTGGGATCATGACCCGAGCCGAAGGCAGAAGCTTAACCCACTGAGCCACCCAGGCGCCCCCACATCTGAGTATTTGTACAAAGAAAACAAAACACTAACTTAAAAAGATATATGCCCTCCTATGTTCATTGCCTTATTTATAATATCTAAGATATGAAAATCAAGCATCCATCAATATATGAATGGATAAAGAAGATGTGATACACACACACACACACACACACACACACACACACACTCACATACATACACACACAATGGAATATTATACAGCCAAAAAAGGAGAATGAAATCCTACCACTTGTGACAGTATGAATGGATGGAAAGGGTATTATGCTAAGTGAGGTAAGTCAGACAAAGAAGGACATGTACCATATGTTTTCATCCTATGGGTAATCTTAAAAAACAAGCAAAAACTGAAACAGAATCACAAACACAGAGAACAAACTGGTGGCTGCCAGAGGGGAGACGGGTTGTGGGATGAACAAAATCAGTCAAGTGGATTAAGAGGTACAAGCTTCCAGTTATGAAATAAATAAGTCATGGGGGTGAAAAGTACAGCATAAGAAATGTAGTCCATAATACTGTAACAATTTTGCATGGTGACACACAGAACAACAACAAAAAAGATAAAAAATAAATAGGCGCATCCTCCACATGAATGGCTCAGATGTAAATAAAAAAGGAAATCAGGTAAGTTTAACAGAGATTAGTGTGACTACAAAAAGAATGTTTCCAGAAATGCTAAGTAAACACAGCAAAGGAAATAGTAAAACCAAAAGACAACTGACAGAATGGGAGAAGATATTTGCAAATGACATCAGATAAAAGGCTAGTATCCAAAAATCAAAAATCTATAAAGAACTTAAACTCAACACCCAAAGAGCAAATACTCCAATCCAGAAATGGGCAGAAGACATAACAGACATTTCTGCAAAGAAGACATCCAAATGGCCAACAGACACATGAAATAGTGCTCATATGGCACTATTCATCCATTCATCTGTCGATGGACATCTGGACACTTTCCATAGTTTAGCTATTGTGGACAACAGCCATATTGTTTGGCTACTGTTGACATCACTCAGCATCAGGGAAATACAAATCAAAACCACAATGAGATACCATCTCACACTGGTCAGAATGGCTAAAATTAACAAGTTGGGAAATGACAGATGCTGGCGAGGATGCAGAGAAAGGGGAACCCTCCTACACTCTTCATGGGAATGCAAGCTGGTGCAGCTACTATGGAAAACAGTATGGAGGCTCCTCAAAAAGTTGAAAATAGAGTTACCCTACGACTCAGCAATTGCACTACTGGGTATTTACCCCAAAGATACAAATGTAGTGATCCGAAGGGGCACGTGCACCTGAATGTTTATAGCAGCAATGTCCACAATAGCCAAAGTATGGAAAGAGTCTAGATGCCCATCGACAGATGAATGGATAAAGAAGATGTGGTATAAATATATGATGAAAGAGTATGCAGCCATCAAAAATGAAATCTTGCTATTTGCAACAACATGGATGGAACTAGAGGGTATTATGCTAAGTGAAATAAGTCAATCAGAGAAAGACAATTATCACTTGATCTTACTGATTTGAGGGATTTGAGAAACAGACAGAGGGTCATAGGGGAAGAGAGGAAAAAATGAAGTAAGATGAAACAACACAGGGAGACAATCTGCAAAAGACTCTTAATCTCAGGAAAACAAACCAAGGGTTGCTGGAGGGAAGCGGGTTTTGGAGGGATGGAGTGGCTGGGTGATGGACATTGGGGAGGGTACGTGTTTGTGGTGAGTGCTGGGTGCTATGTAAAACTGAATGAATCACAGACCTATACCCCTGCAACAAATAATACATTATACGTTAATTTAAAAAATGCTAAGCAAGGCCTACATGCTTTGTTTAGCAACATAATACAAGCAACTATGTTACTGATGAGAAAATCACGGTAAGACTCTAGAGAACTTTGTTTCACCCATCAAGCTCTCCTTATAATTTCCAAACTGCATTTCTTCCCTGGCACATAGAGTTGGTGAAAATAACTCACAGCAGCTGGATTCATCTTCATTAAAGTGACAGTCGGGCACTCCATCGCATAGCAGGAGGGATGGGATACACTCATTGCTTGAGCACTGGAACTCCATTTTACCACAGCGCTGAGGAGGGGGGCTGAGAGAACAATCCATTTCGTCAGAGCCATCTATGCAATCTTCCTGACCATTACATTTTCCCGAGAGAGGGACACACTGGAGCGTGTAGATACAAGAAAATTGATTGGCTTCACAGGGTGATGGCTGGGGCGCCACAGGACCTAAACAGAAAGCAAGTCATTTCCGTATTAGGAGAATTATCGCTCTGTCCATTGTTGAAACATTATAGGATACATTTATTCCTGGGTAAAAATAAAAAATTATGGTAATTTAAGTAAATCAATCTTCAATTAGGAATAATAGGAGCTCTACAAAACATCGAGATGCTATTAGAGATGATGTCTCTTCTTAACCTCAGAAACAACATTTTTTAAAAAATGACACTTTCAAATTAAAGAAGAAATCTTGGTTCATCGGTCTTAAGTTTGACCACTAAATCAGATTTTCCTCTGCCTCTGCCTGCCTCTCTGTCTGCCTGTGCTCGCTCGCTCTCTCTAATAAATAAAAAATAAAAATTAAAAAAAAAATCTTAAAAAAAAAAAAAGAAAGTAAAGATATTTTATACAGTCAGATAAGCATTTTGGAAAGGTACATTCACAATTTTCTAATTTTTTAAAAATATTTTATTTATTCGACAGAGAGAGAGATCACAAGTAGGCAGTGAGGCAGGCAGAGCAGGAGAGGGCGGCCTGCGGGAATCAGGCTCCCTGCTGAGCAGAGAGCAGGATGCTGCTTGATCCCAGGACCCTGAGATCATGATCTGAGCTGAAGGCAGAGGCTTAACCCACTGAGCCACCCAGAAGCCCCCAATTTTCAAATTTTGTGAAGGGAATTGTCATTCTACCAGTAGGAAGTTTATAAACATTCTGTGGCTCCACCTGGGAAATTTGGCTCCTGAGACCCTGGTCAGGAGAGGGTCACAGAAGGAGAACTCTGCCATGGCTCTGTCACACTCCTCTCTGCCCCTGGGTCTTGGTGACAGCTCAAAGGTCACATGCTACCATATGTAACGTGCCAACAAAATCATACTGGGTGGCAAGATACTGCACTAGCAGACATCCCGAAGATAATGTTGTTCAAACCCAAACTGACTTCTTTTACAAATGAGGATCCTGAGGCCCATAAATTTTAAGTGCCCAAAGACATAATACGAGTTTAATAAATTATTAGCACATGAAACTATTCTGCAGAAATGGTTAAAATCAACTCTCAGTCAAAACCTAAAGCATGAAAAAAGACTGGTGACTTGCTGCAATTTCCAGAGGTCAGAAATACATGAGAATATACATAAGTGCACTAATTCACTGGAACATTATTAGTAGAATGGTCCTTACACTTCATGCTGTCTCTCTGACAGTTGTTGATGGGTGACTCATCAATATATTAAAAGAGAAAAAAAAAATACATAATAGTGGGGACCAGTTCAGGAATAGTTTTGTGTTCTTTACATTTTAAAACACCTTTTACTCATAAATTATTTAAATTATATGTAAGATTAGATATATCTTATATAGAAGTTATATGATATATACATAATATATAAAATATAGATTATATATTATATGTAATATATGTGAGATTATGTAAGAATGGTAATTAATTATATGATTATATAAGAATAATTTGTTTTATGCATTAAGATGGTGATGTGAATTTATTTAAAAAAAAAAACAAAAAACAAAATCTGACACTTCCTCTTCCCCCCCCGATTCACTCACTAGTGGTAATATATCTAGGATATATTTAGACTCAAACTCTGTGGGAAAAGCCATATATTTGAGGGAACCTTCCATGGAAACCAGCATATTGAACTGGAGACACTGCTACCTTGTTCTTATTCAACGACTGACAGGTCAGAGCAGCATAGAGAGTTATATGCTCCCATGTATACGTGGGATCAGGAACAAGACCAGGATGTCCACTCTTGCCACTATTGTTCAACATAGTACTAGAAGTCCTAGCAACAACAATCAGACAACAAAAAGAAATAAAAGTTATTCAAATTGGCCAGGAAGAAGTAAGACTCTCTCTCTTTGCAGATGACATGATACTTTATATGGAAAACCCAAAAGACTCCACCCCTAAACTACTAGAACTCATACAGCAATTCAGTAATGTGGCAGGATACAAAATCAATGTACAGAAATCAGTTGCTTTCTTATACACTAACAATGAAAATATAGAAAGGGAAATGAGAGAATTGATTCCATTTACTAGAGCACCAAGAACCATAAGATACCTGGGAAAAAAACTAACAAAAGAGGTACTGAGGAACTACAGAACACTCTTGAAAGAAACTAAAGAAGACACAAAAAGATGGAAGACCATCCCATGCTCATGGATAGGAAGAATAAACATTGTTCAAATGTCTATACTGCCTAGAGCCATCTCTACTTTCAATGCCATCCCAACCAAAATTCCACCAGCATTTTTCAAAGAGCTGGGACAAACAATCCTAAAATTTGTATGGAACTAGAAGAGACCCTGTATTGCCAAGAAAATGTTGAAAAAGAAAAACAAAACTGGGGGCATCACATTGCCTGATTTCAAGGTTTACTACATAGCTGTGATCAACCAAGACAGCATGGTACTGGCACAAAAACAGACAGACACATAGACCAGTGGAACAGAGTAGAGATCCCAGATATGGACTCTCAACTCTATGGTCAAAAAATCTTTGGCAAAACAGGAAAAAATACACAGTGGAAAAAAGACAGTCTCTTCAATAAGCGGTGCTGGGAAAATTGGACAGCTATGTGTAGAAGAATGAAACCTGACCATTCTCTTACATCATACACAAAGATAAACTCGAAATGGATAAAAGACCTCAACATGAGGAAGGAATCTATCAAATCTTAGAGGAGAACATAGGCAGTAACCTCTTCGCCTGTCTCTGTCACAGCAACTTCTTTCAAGATATGTCCCCAAAGGCAAAGGAAACAAAAGAAAAATGAACTTTTGGGACTTCATCAAGATCAAAAACTTCTGCACAGCAGAGGAAACAGTCAACAAAACAAAGAGGCAACCCACAGAATGGGAGAAGATATTCTCAAATGACACCACAGACAAAGGGCTGATATCCAAGATCTATAAAGAACTCCTCAAACTCAACACACACAAAACAGATAACATGTCAAAAAATAGGCAGAAGACATGAACAGACACTTCTCCAAAGAAGACATACAAATAGGTAACAGACACATGAAAAAATGTTCATCATCACTAGCCATCAGGGAGATTCAAATTAAAACCACATTGAGATACCACCTTACACCAGTTAGAATGGCCAAAATTAGCAAGATAGGAAACAACGTGTATTGGAGAGGATGTGGAGAAAGGGGAAACCCTCTTACACTGTTGATGGGAATGCAAGTTGGTGCGGCCACTCTGGAAAACAGTGTGGAGATTCCTTAAGAAATTAAAAATAGAGCTTCCCTATGACCCTGCAATTGCATTATGGGGTATTTACCCCAAAGATAGTGATATAATGAAAAGAAGGGCCATCTGTACCCCAACGTTCATAGCAGCAAAGGCCACAGTCACCTAAATGTGGAAAGAACCAAGATGCCCTTCGACAGACGAATGGATAGAGAAGATATGGTCCATATATACAATGGAGTATTATGCCTCCATCAGAAAGGATGAATGAATACCCAACTTTTATATCAACACGGATTATGCTGAGTGACATAAGTCAAGCAGAGGTAGTCAGTTATCATATGGTTTCACTTACTTGTGGAACATTAGGAATAACACAGAGGATATTGGGGATGGAGAGGAGAAGGAGTTGGGGGAAATCGGAGGGGGAGACAAACTATGAGAGACTGTGGACTCTGAGAAACAAAATGAAGGCTTTGAAGGGGGGGTTGGGTGAGGCTGGTGGTGGGTATTATGGAGGGCACATATTGCATGGAGCACTGGGTGTGGTGCATAAATAATGAATTCTGGAACACTGAAAAGAAATAAAGTAAAATAAAATGAAAAAAAGAAGATATATAATTACATAATTATATGTAAGATGTAGATTATATATTATATGTAATACATGTGAGATTAATTATATAATTATAAATAATAATATTTTATGCATTAAGATGGTGATGTGAATTTATTTAAAAAATAAACAAAATCTGACACTTCCTCTTCCCCCTGATTCACTCACTAGTGGTAATATGTCTAGGATATATTTAGACTCAAACTCTGTGGGAAAAGTCATATATTTGAGGGAACCTTTCATGGAAACCAGCATATTGAACTGGAGACACTGCTACCTTGTTCTTATGTAATGACTGACAGGTCAGAGCAGCAGAGAGAGTTGTATCTCCCATGAATACATCAGAAACTCAAACTTAGAAAATTGGATTTAAGTTTTTGTACCTTTTTACACACACACACACATTAGATTAATCTCACATTTAAGGAAAGGCAGACATTCTTAATTTGATTTTTTCTAAAATATTTTATGCACTGAACTTTTACCTTTATGAACTGAAAAAGAAATGAAGGAATTAATTTTCCATATTCCAAGACAAGCACAAATTCCTTATACTTCTCTCCTGTTCAGAAGGGTGTGTGTGGTCCTTTACGTTTTTCTTTACATTGGATACACAAATATAAAATAATCTCTTTCATTTGGAGATAGCGATTCCATTATTTCAGAATTCTTTACAAGAAAAGGTATTCACAACTCACTTGTTCTAGGTCCCTTTTTGCAAAGAAGTGGGTGGGCTTGTGCTGCCTTTTGTGGACCCTGTCCCGGGCAGCCTAGATTCCTCCACCAAGATCAAGGCGTTTTATCTCGTAGGTGTCCGGAGGTTTTCAGACAGCTCACAGCTGAGTCCAGCCCCGGGAACTTCCCTCCCGGGAACAGCTCCATTCACTGACTGGTGCACTGGGCATAAAATGGCCCAGGACCTATGCCTCAGAGATGTGAGAGACATCTCTGAAAGGGCCAGTGCGGTTCTAGAGCCCAAGGACATGGGCCGAGGACCCTACTGCACCTGCCTCACCGCCTACCGTCCCTCTGCCCAGTCCCACTCCCTTTGCTTCACAGGGCTTTTACTGGGAGGATTTCCAGTCAGCTTTCTGCATAGGAATCTGTGTCTTGGGGTCCACTTCCCTGGGAACCTGTCCTAAGATACTCTCTAACCACCAAAATGTATCTTGTTCTAAACTGAATTCCTCTGAATCACTTCTTAAATTTTCCACTGAAGTATTTCTGATGTAAGAGGAATACGAACTTGCATCCCTAGGGGAGCCTAAATAGGCTCTTAGCCAGAAGCAGTTCTCCACACGTTCAGCATTTCTCTTAAGTCTCTTGTTCTATCTAATGAAAATTCTCTCTTCTACTACAGAATATATCCGTGCTTTCTTCTAATATAAAAAATTCCTCCAGGTATTCAAATGAAATGAGCACTCTGGGAAGACGTGGCATATTTATCTTCTGAATTCAATGCGTTCTGCTGCACAATCCCTTCGAGAAGTTAAGAAAGCGTTCCTAAAATTTTAATAAATGTATTTATTCTTGGGTGTCACCCATGGAGTCAGCTAATCATTACAGGTGATATCTTTGTCATACAATCCTGTAAAAAATAAACAGTATTAATTGTTCTTTTTTATAACCAGAATATTCTCAGGACCATCTTTAATATATATTACTGAATGAAAAAAGTAGTCAACCTGAAAAGGCTAAGTATTGCCAGATTTTAACTATATGATATTCTGGAAAATGCAAAACTGTGGAGACAGGACAATGCTCAGTGGTTCCCAGGGGTTGGGGGGAAGAAGAGATAAATGAGTGGCACACAGGGGATTTTTAGAGTGGAGAAATTCTTCTGTATGACACTGTAATAGTGGCCACGTGTCATGCCACAGACAATGTTTGTGCCCCCTCCCCCACTTTCATACACTGAAATGTGATGAAATCTGGAGGTGAGGCCTTCCAGAGGTGATTAGCTAATGAGGATAGAGCCCTCATGAACATAAAAATAACTCTTGGTCCTTCCACCATATAACGACACAGCGAGAAAGCATTGTCTTAGAGAAAGCAGCAACAATGTACCTCAGAATCTGTATGCTAGCCTATAACTCATATTTGATGTTTTGCTTCTACATTCTAGTTTCTCCAGATCCCTTCTAAAATTCAAATTATTTATTTATTTATTTATTTATTTATTTATTTATTTATTTGAGAGAGAGAGATCACAAGTAGGCAGAGAGGCAGGCAGAGAGAGGGGGAAGCAGGCCCCCCACTGAGCAGAGAGCCCGATGTGGGGCTCCATCCCAGGACCCTGAGATCATGACCTGAGCCGAAGGCAGAGGCTTAACCCACTGAGCCACCCAGGCGCCCCTAAAAGTCAACATTTAAAGTACACAATACTTTCGGGGTCCCTGGGTGGCTCAGACGGGTAAGTGTTCAATGTCTGATTTTTAGCTCAGATCATGATCTCGGGGTTGTGGGATCGAGCCCTGTGTGGGGCTCCGCACTCAGCGCTGGGTCTGCTTGTCCCTCTCCCTCTGCTCCTCCCCCATGTGCACTATCTGTCTCTCTCCAATAAATAAAATCTTAATAAAAAATAAAGTACACAATATGATGAAAAATACAGAGTACATAGGCCAGGCACACTGACCCATTACTTACCAGGCCCAGTTAGCCCTTTAGGCAGGTTGTTTAAAACTAGGGGAACTAAAGTGGGAGGCCAGTGAACACATAAGGGGACAAGTGCCAGATCAGTCCCAAGCCTAGCATGCTCTGTTGGAAATGCATGTTGCTGTTCACTGCACAAGGACGTACCTTTGTGGGAGAGCATAACAATGGGGCCAGACCTCTGCCAGGAAGGCGAGCTGAAATAGCACATTCAGGACTCACAGTGTCCTTTCCATATACTCCTCCCCCATGGGGCTCTGTCAGCATAGAGAAAGTGAAAGAAAGTAGTACAGAGAGAAGGTTGCTCATATGGTGGAGACTGTGACAGGGAGAGACAGGAGCAGGAAAAAAGACACTTCAAGAAAATGGTGGACTCATTTTAACAATATGATTCGCTGTTGAACTTAAAGGTATTCTTGTTGTTAAGTCGACATCTCTCTGGCTGTATCTGATGGGAGGTATTGGGTGGTCCCGAGGCTGGGGCAGGAGGAAGCTAGAGGCTGGTGTGCAAGCCTGGTGCACGTGCACATGCACACACACACACACTCATAAACTATCTCATATTAGCCGTAGGGGAAAGTGTCTCAAATGAATTCCAAGTCTACCTGGTGCTGAGATCAATAATGAAGTGTATCTCATGCTGCAGTCTGCAACTGATTTACTCTCTGTAATGCAGATGTAAGACATCTTGCAAGGCTGTCCCAATAGTAAAGCTACGCTCCTGTGCTATCTCCCAGCAAGGATGATTTCTCCAGCGGAGACGAAGTGGGGGTGTACAGCCGGCATCACAAAGGGTGCCTAAGTCATCGCCCTCTTGTCTGCGCCGCATGAGGAGTGCGGGAAACACATGGGGGTTCACTTTGGTGTGTTTCTGCAGAAAACAGGTTAAGACATGCTGCTTTACAGTACAGGGGATCTGTATGTCCGTTTGTTTTGACAAGAGTATTTCTGAAACCAGCAGAAAAATCCCACCATGGAAGCTATACTAGCGCCATCAAGAAAGGGCAGCTGTGTCACTGCGACCGCCTACTTGCCACGTCTCTGCCCCATTTTTGCTCAGAGTGGTCATTTCGCATGGAGTCTGGATAATCCAAGCCAGAGGTGAAGTTTCAACCTTCATTTGAAAATACAGTGACATCTTAATGTCCAAAGGAGCACATGTGAAGTGTGGGCTCAATATTTCTGAAACGGAGGAATAATAAGGGAATGGTTTATAATAATAGTTTTACTTTCCTTGATAATATGCAGTGAAATAACCAAAATGGATGAAATAATGAAGGCACTGACAAAATGACTATGTCCACTGATTTAATTAGCCATGAAACAGGGTAGGTCAAAAAAATAGAAACTGAGAAGCTCTCTCAAAAATAACCTTCCCATGTATTTTAGTAAATCTATAATTTAGCAACTAAAGCTATCATACATTTACATGGACACTGTGGGTTTTTACCGATTGCTTCAGAAGGTTTATGGGATTTTACATTAAGGACTTTGACAGAAAACGCTCTCTATATGAATAAATCTGCCCTTTTGGTTTTGCAATAAATCTCAGGATATGGTAGAAAAAACAAAAACAAAACACCTGGGATAAAGGGGAACTGACACTGTTAACTAACATTCATATTCCCAGTAACTAAGACATTCTTCTGAACACCACAGTCTGCCTCATTCTATGCTCTACACACAGTTATAATTCCTGACATTTGGGGTATTTCTTTTGTCCTCCTGCAGGATGTTGAGCTTCCTGGGTCACTCAGTTTGGGAAACAGTTGAAATATCTTTCTCATACCAATAAAAACTACTTCATACTGATAATTTACAGTGAAACACAGTGAAACATTCTTATGATTTTCATATAAATTCAATAAGAGCCTAGAGTCCCAAGGATAATCAGATGGATTTTTATCTTTACGATTAATATGTTTAGTGAAGGCAAAATTGATTGTCTGTTTTGAAAGGAAAAAATATGCACAAGGAAGTTCAGTTTTAAAGAGCAGGAAGTAAGCTGTTGCCAAATATTGCCATACTCAATGACATAAATGGTAAAATGCTCACTGTAAAATATATCGGTTATAAACGGGCAATTGTCTCTGGCACACATCTCATGAACAATAATACTCAGAAACATCACAAAACATTATAAGATTATAGGAGGGGAAAATGTACACACACACACGCACATGCACACACACACGTATATATTTAAATTTCAATTCCTTAGAACTCTTGGTTTGAGGGTATTTTGAGTTATAATTTTATGTTCCTATTTCCTGAAGGACCCTTCATAAAGTTTAAAAATATTCATTTCTTTTTTTCATTAATAATGGTTATCTCTAATTTGGAGTCCTAAGAGAATCATTTTGATCTACTTTAATTTCCATATCTAATAGCTTAAATATTCCTGGAAAGATGGACTGTGACCCCTGTTTGGACTAAAGAAAAACAGAAGAGTAGGGGGCACACAGAGACGTCTGGGGCGTGTGCGAGTATGTGAGAAGTCAGGAGGGCTTACGCGGCTTGTCGGAAGGGCTACATGAACGAGAAACGTCAAAAGTCTGACAGAAGAGACCAAAGTCGGGGAAATCTAAAAGCTTCCAGAAGTTGGATCCAGCAAGGAAGCTGATAAGAGCTTGAGAACAGATGCCGAACAGAAAGGGATCATTATTTTCAAAGGGAAGAGCTGCGGCCACTCAAGGCTAAGCTACAATAAATACAGAAGAAAGCTGAAAGAATTTCAAAATGTATACAGACATACGTATAATACGTATATGTGCACTTGTGCAAATACCGTGTGTTTGCCCGTATACATGCATGTACTCGTGCACATCGGTGGGTGGTTTGAAACCACAGAGCTCTTCGCTAGTGACAGAAGGGGTGGAGGAGAAGGGGGCGATGGGCAACAGAAGGTAAGCACACACGAGGCTGTGGAGGGGTAAGTACCCTACTGGCCTAGTTCCCGCTCCCCCCCAGCTCATATGGATGTCACACACTTAAAAGAAAATCAAGAATACATTTAGGGAACATCAAGAGTTGAGGAAATAGGACCTACTTCAGAGGCCCCCAAAGAGTGATCCCTTTTACTCCACATCAACGTTTGCCACGATTATGGCCAACTCCTTCTTAACGGAAAAACAGTGATGGTGATGTAAATGGCTGAGATTGCAAAGAGGAAGAATTTATTTAGCTGCCATCAGCTAACCTCAAAAAATCTAAAACGTGTGTGAATGTGGGAACATATGCAAAATGTTGCTGGTCATTTCTTTCTTGTCATGAAGCCTGGAACCCAGACAGACCCTAGTGGATTAACCGACTCATTCCTATTTTATTATTTCCAGATGGTGTGACAGTTCCTGGTTGGACATATCTATGCTGGTGTGGCCTTAGTTATGCTCCGTGTTGGACCAGGTTATGCACGTGACCTGAATGACTGTTGTTCACTTGGTAGCTCTGGCCCACATTAACTGCAACTTTATTGAATAGTTTCAACAACAACAACAAAAAATCCCCCAATGCTGAACTCTTGACTTCTAATTTTAGGGCCATTATTATCAAATATTTTCCTTTTTAAATTCATGTTTCATATTGCTTCCAGGTTACATTCCCCAAAGAACCTGCTCAAAAAATGCTTCTCCAATGCCTTATAGCATTAAATCCACTGTCCTTCAGGGCTGAAGTACCACTGTCCTGATGCCCGACTCAGCCTCACCCATGTTCTCCCTCTCAAACCTTTAACTGCGGAGAAAATAATGAACACTTCAGATATGATGGTATTATACTCTTTGCTGGCTGGAAAGGGACCAGGAAAGGAATATTGTTGGCAAGCTTTTACTTACAGAAATGTTAAGTATTTTGGCATCGATCAATTATTAGATTTTTGTCTAAGCATAGAAGGCTTGAGATGGAGAGTAGAAAGCTATCTCTCCATCACTCACCAGAAATACAGGCACTGAAGGGAATCCAAAGAGTTTTAAGCAATCTGCAGTGAGAGAAGATTGTTCAATTTCATACACACTGAAGAAACACCTGCTGTACATGTCTCAGGAAGGCCAAAAGACAGACAGATGATTTACTGAGGCAGGTGGTAGAGAAGACCACTCAGGGGTCAAATAGAATTCTATGGTGGTCTTTCAGAGATCTCTCAGCTGTAGTGTCTTGACTCCTTCTAGGACCCAACCAGAAAAAAATGGCTCTGATACCATCGCTTCCAGTCAATAGGGCACTGGCGCCGGAGACAGAGAAAATAGAGCTATGTTTAATTTAATCAATATTAACTTTTGAGAAATATTAATCAGTAGCTCATCTCTAAGCTCAGAGTGTTGTATATGATTATTATTATTTTAAAAAAACACATAATTTTTAAGATTAATTTTTCCCTCTCTGATGAAATGATTAAAAGTGATTACTCTGAAGTATATTGGGTTATCTTGCCCCATATGGGATTCTGTAGAAGGCAAGGCTAACATTATGCTAATTATATTACAATCAGAAAGACCAGAAGGGGCAAACAGCAAAGTCAGAATATTCTAGAACTTGGAGTTACCTCCTAATTGATCAATCATTTTCTACACCTGGCAGCAACGACCCAGCCCATCATTTCTTTAGAGCTGTTTTTACCAAAACCTGGTTATTTCCCTAACCTCATGTTTTCTATTTTGAGCAAGTTTATATTAGTGAAAATAACTCATATGTATGGACTCGTTTATTCTTTGTTAAGCCATGAAAGTTGTGTTTTATTTGTTGTTGTTTTCTATTTCTGTCACTTCAAACACTTCCCAGAAAGAGTAACCAGTCATTTCTGGGTAAAATGTTGTCACAGGCCAATAAGATGTTTTCAGAAAAACTGTTATGAGAATTGTTGAAGTCACTTGATTTTTAATTAAAAAAAAATCTTAAAACAGTTTTTGTGTGTGTTTGTGTTTAGTGAAGCAGTGTCACTTTTTTATCCTATTTCTTAGGCAAGAAACAAACTTGTTTTCATAAAGTCTGGATGTTTTCTAGGTAACAACATATGTGTTCCAGGGAATTAGGAAAACCATGATAAAAGTAGACTCTAATAGCCCAAGAGAACAAAACAGAGCCAGATTGACATTGGCAATGAAAGACTCCCAGAATCTCTCAGACACACTTGGCCTGGTAAAACAGTTGGCCCTATTTCTGAGTGAAAAGAAAGGATTTAGCAAAGGTTATGATAATTTCAAACATGACTAGGAATTTAAGAGTTGATTACTGCTTTCATATGGTAGAGAAATGGCTATACTATTACACCATGTTTTGTTTTATATAGATATTATATTACTTATACATTAAAATGTACATTATGTATGTATTTATATGCCATTCATATAGAAACCCGTTTGTTTATATGCTGATACCAGTGCTCACATAAAAGCATTCCCCTTTAAGACGAGTTAGAACAGTAACCTGTGGTTTATCTTCAGGTTCCGAGTGAGACACTCGTCAAATCCAGCCAGCCTAACGGAGTATGGTTCATAACGGGACTGAGTTTTTCATGGTTTTCATTTGGAACTTTCCCCCTAACTTAACAAAATTCCTTCTAGCCTGATGATAAGTAAGAAATCAAGGAAGAACAATCTCATAGTATAACATGCAAGATTCTCCAAACACAGGCCAGGGGGAACCCAGGTCTTGCTGGCATAAGCCTGCCTGGTATTAGTTTTTAATGCCATTTTCTGGTTCTTGTGCTTTTGTTTTGTTTTTCCTTTAAATGTAATGTCCCTTCCTTGAGTAAAAAAAGGAATTATCCCATCCTTTGATTAACTGTAAGGACTTCATAACCCAGAATAATTGATTAAAAGTCTAATAATATTCTCTAAGCCAAATAGTGGACTGGGGTTGACTGGTTACCATTTTCTTTCAGCTTTTTTGGTAATCATCACTACTCATTTTAAAATTAGGCTCACGATTCACTAACTGAATCAAAATTATAAAAATGAACCATACATTAAAATCATGTTTTAAATAATTTATCTATAATTACTATATCGCTTCTGATATAAAATGAATATCTATTCTGTATGATGTGCTGACTTGGAATTTATTTTAGATTTTTCTCAGCCTAAAAGTTAAAGATCACTCATTCTCACTAAAATTAAAACACACACACACACACACACACACACACAGAACAAGATAATGACAATGGTGATTTTTTAACATGGACCACAAAAGAGACAGAAAATAAGCCATGAATATCACAAAACACCATGTAAACTATATTATAAGAGAGCTGTAAACTTCAAGCTAAGAGAATCTGCAACAGGGTTTGGCTTCCTGTGGGGAGTATCAAGGATAAATTCATGAAAAAGGCGGTTTGCTCTGCCCGTCAAAGTAGAAAAGCATTTACACAAGAGGAGGTAAAGGGCAGGGCGTTCCCAGCCACAGAAGTGGCGGGTCCAGAGTGATGGAGGTGGAAGACTAGGGGCATAGTTGGATAGAGGCAGGGGGTCCTATTTTGAGGTATTACTTCATAGACAGAGACAGATAAGAGTTGTACTAAAGGATAAGAAACTTATTTAGTAGGTAATTGAGAGCCTCTCAGCATTTTTCTTCCTCTTTATAACTTGTATGAATTTGTATATTTTGATTAGTTTCCCTTTTATTTCCCCTCTCTCTGTTAGAGTCCAGACAGATAATTTACTATTCTTGGTTAACTTTATAATTTGGTCCATATGCTGCAGAGTATTCAAACTTGATTATGATTAAAAAGAGAACTGGCCATCATGCAGACCTGGATGGTGTGGAGATTAAATATGAGAGCATAACCTAAGGGACCCTGAAGCATGGGCTTGGTCAAGGGTATGCTTCCAACCAACAATTTTAATTCTGACAGAATGACACAGGGACAGTTCAAGATCTTTCAGAGTGATGACAGGGGAGTAGATAGACCAGTTTCCAAAGCAAGTTTTCAAAGACAGTGGAATTAGCCAGTTTTACCCTCTGATGTACTTCATCTCACTTGCTTCCCACTTGTTTTCCTGAGTTAGATTCTCAGTATTCTATTCAATTTTTGGAACTATCCAAAATCCTTTCAACAAACTTAGTTTCTACTTAAGTTAACCCAAGTCAGATTCTGTTGCTTGGAAAAAAAAAAAATCGTTATTGTGTTGAATAAGAAAGATGCCAGATCTGCTTTTCTGGAACTTACTCTATAATACATCCTAGAAGATGAATTTGGTAGTTTGCTACATGTCAGTAAATTAGATAAATCAGTAATGTGGCCATTACAGAGATTCTGATGACTAATAAGGATGCCTTGAACTAGAGTTTGAACAGTAAAATGGAAGCAAAGGGGCAGGGGGAGGCAAAATCTATAGAATCTGCTGCCTGAGGTGTGTTTAGACTAAGGTAATGGAGGGGTTAAAAACACACACACACACAACCTCCTGTTCATAAGTGCCCTTCCAATCCAAATCCGGGACAGCACACAGTAGATTCCCAACTAACCTGACTGAAGGGCCATCCTGCTCAAGTTCACCGACACACTGAAGAGCGAGGAGCCTTCTCTAACTGCAATGTCACCTCTGCTTTCACCTATCTGCCTTACCCCTGTGACCCACTACCTGCCCCTGCCTCCTTCTCTCTGGACTTTCTCCCTTTCTCCATCACCCTCTATGCAGTCCTTCTGCTTTCCTGATCCTCTTGTACAAACCCAGCCCTGCGTGATTTGGAAGGGACTTAGGAGATCATCTACTTCATCTCCCTGATGAAGAAACATGGTCTAAGGAATTACAATGATTTTCTCAGAATTGTACAGTTATTTAGTGACACAGTCATGATTTAGACTCGTGTCTCCACAATTTTAGTCCAGCTGTCACCTCCCCAACACTCAGTATATGTTTATTTCAAATGTCACGTAACACTTTATGCAACTTATCTCCCCAGACTGTCAAGTGAATCCAATGGAGCATGCTTCCTGGCATGTCACTGTGGGAGTCTTGATACCCCCATTGGAGAAACACTGGTTCAATTGATGATTTTCTAAAAACCTCTGCCTGAATCAACCATGAAGCACAGCGATAAAAACTATACCTAAAGATTCTGGATTTTGGATGGGGGTTTGGTTGGAGGCACTTCTCTTATAGAAACTTACAGAAAGAAGACATGGTTTAATGCCAAAGATCTTACTGTTTATTCATTTGTTTCTTTGTTTAACTGTCTTCAAAAGCAGAATCTGTCCTATAACATAGTGGGCAAGAACCTTCTTATACTAAGGCAAATGTTAGCAACTCTGTTCACACAACCAGTTATCACTGTTATTATGATTATTTAGAATAATAGTACTTTTCAGCCCAAACTTCCAAGTCATTGTGTTAGACCCCGGAGATGAAATAGACAAGCTCCTCTTGCTCATGAGGAGCTCTAATTAGTGGGAAGTGATGTATCAATGCATGTATGTGTATGTATGTATGTATGTTTGCATGTGTGTGAGAAGAGCTAAGAATAAGTAGGGGAAGGAAAGAAATGGAAGATACAGGACAGAAAAGACTTTGATGGAACAGTGACTGGGAGGAACTAAGAGTGGAAATGACCAAGAACATTTACTCTTGAAAGACAGAGGATTTTTCCTGAGACAAAAGATGACAAAATAGAGTTCGGTTGTGGATACAGGCCCATTTAGAGGTAGAAACAAGAGGTTAAGGGTGTTTGTTATTTAAGGGAGTTATTTTCTATTTAAGGGAAAAGGATATAAGAACATTGGCAGAGTGAAGTATGTTCGAGGAAACAGCTAGGAGATTTGAGGATTATTGTAGAGAAGCAGTGCCAGGGAAAGGGAAATAGATGTGTATAGGACCCTTGACCACCAGCTAAGGTGATAAACCAAAACATTTAGTGGTCCCAGTGAACATGATCAGCAGCAGCCTGGAAAATACAAATTGTTATAGTAACCCAATTTCAAAGACCAATAAAGCCATTATGACTGAACATGTCCTGGATATTTGTATTTCTCCTACAGAGTTTGTCCAATAAATAAATGTGTTAAAACACACAATGTACTTAGCAAGATGCCTGGCACATAATTAGAACCCAATTTTATCTTTAAAAAAATTGGACATGGGCACCTGAGTGGCTCAGTTAGTTAAGTGTCTGCCTTCAGCTTAGGTCATGATCTCAGGGTCCTGGGATTGAGCCCCGCTTCAGGCTCCCTGCTCGGCGGGGAGTCTGCTTCTCCCTCTCCCTCTGCATCCCACCCCCTGCTAGTGCTGTCATTCTCTCTCAAATGAATAAAAATCCTTTAGAAAAGTTATTAAAAAAAATTGGACATAAAATAATTCAAAGTGCTGACCGAGAATGGAATTGAAATGTTAGATCACTAGATCTGGGATTATTAGGGAAAAAAGTATAAAGAAACTGTTTTATGGGAGAAAGCAGGAAGCACTGAGAATCTAGAATTGCAGTTTTTTCTTATTAACGATGTTTGAAAACAGGTTTTGGAGGAGTAATTAGAAAGTAGAGGATATGATGATCAGATGAAATTTTCAACCCTAAAATTTCAGACAGGATGATAAGATCCGGTGCGGGAGCTGGTTATGAAGGAAGAATATTTATGAAGGTAACTGAAATTGAAAAGGTCAACACTGTACATTGGCTGAGTGACCTGGAAGCTGAAATTGCCCAGGATTTAGGATCTAGAGAAAAATCACTGGAAGGATAAGAACCCAGATGTGTGGTCTTAAAAAGAAGAAAGATTTAAAAAACAATTTTAATTTTTTTTAAGTAATCTCTGCACTCAGTGTGGGCCTTGAATTTATAACCCTGGGATCAAGAGTCACATGCTCTACAGACTGAGTCAGCGAGGCATCCCCAAAAGAAGAAACTTTTAAATAACTCTGTAAAAATAAAATTGAATGAGGCATAGAGTAGCCAGAAAGACAATGACCCTATTATTTAACACTGAAAATCTGAAGATTTTATAAAGAATAAACAGCCAGTCAAGCGGAAGCATCATAAATAGCAGAAATTCAGATTTCAGTTAAGGGGATGATTTCTTACAAAATGTGTTATTGACAAGATTCTTGTTTTGACTAAGAATTCTATATTGTACTGTAGAAACAGTGAGGAGAAGGCAAATAGCCCAGGGAATGGGGAAAAGCAAAAAGGATGGAAAAGACACTTTGGAAGATGATAGGTGACCAGAAGGATCCTAACCTTGTGTAGGTCTTGTGAACCTTTAGAAATAAAGAGAGTAGACGACAATGCTCCTCTAATAAAGCTAACTTTCCCCTGTGTCTCTTTTTTTAAAAATTTATTTATTTATTTGATAGAGATCACAATTAGGCAGAGAGACAGGCAGAGAGAGGGGGAAGCAGGCTCCCCGCTGAGCAGAAAGCCTGACGTGGGGCTCGATCCCAGGACCCTGAGATCATGACCCGAGCCGAAAGGCAGAGGCTCAACCCACTGAGCCACCCAGGCACCCTCCCCTGCGTCTCTTAAAGGACTGTAATCACAGTAACCTGGTTGCCTAGAGGGCATGAAAACTTGATGGTTAGGCTTATGGACAGAAAAACTTTACCTCCTACAACATATACTGATCTTCCTTCAATGTATGAATAGTCTTAGACCTGGAAACAAATGTTATTCATCAGGAATTTCCAGTTCTTCTATATTTGGATAGTAAAACAATCCTTGCACCTCCCATTTACTAAGGAAATCACTTACCTCCAAAGGCACATTCTGGGGTGAAAGTGATGTCATCAAGGGCAATAAAGATGTCCTCATTTCCAGCCAAATCAGCTTCAAATGCCACTTTAAATGCACTACTACTGGAGAGAGGAACATGTCCATACATCCAACCAGTTCTTTTACTTCCAATCACTGACCACACAAGGATGTTTAGTCCAGATTCCTCAATGGTATATACCTAATAATGGGGGCAAAAAAAGAAAAGGCAACTCTTTACGGCTTAGATCTTCGAGATATGTGGGCATCCTGGTTGTTAAGAGAAGAATGGAGTCTGGCAATGGGACAGCACGACACCTCCACTCTAATACTTTCTATCTGTACAAATTGGGGTTAGAGAGTGAGTTATTTTTTCTTTAAGAAGTCAGACCTTTGTTTTTTTCACGTCAATTTCTATGTATCATGGTAGGCATGGCCAAAACCTGTAACTATCTTAAGAATCTAAAAGAGCTGGAAAGCTATAAAACTAGAATCTCTCATGCTAAAGGACCACGTCTCCCCAAGGCCATTTCAAAAGAAGAAAACACGTATCGTAAGTGAACATGACCTTATACAAGTCATTTCGAAAGCCAAAGTAATGTGCAAAACATACTTACTGTTCTGACAAACAGGGAATCTTCCTGAATTAACTAACATCAATACTCAGGACTTTTTAAATGCAAGGACTAACAGATTCAACACATAAAAGTGAAATAGCAATAAAGTTAGCTTTGAAGCCAATCATCAGGCCAAGTTCCAATGATCTTTTTGAACAGTAAAAAGAAATTCAAAACAAAACAAAAAATGTCATTTCCTAATGGACTTCAAAAAACAAATCTGTATTTTAAATAACAAAAACAGGCAAGGTTGTAAACATATTTTTCTATACTACCTTTCTGTATCTAACTTTCAGTTATCATTTCCCTAGAAATATAGTTATTCACACATATACACACACACATATAGTAATGTATGTTAGCAATCACTTATACAACTCTTTCTTTTATATAGGAAAAATAGGACTCAGAGAAAAGAAAACATATAATAGTAATTTTCTTCTATTGCAACAATGTTTTTGTCTAATAACATTGCTTCCTACCAAAAAATCCTACTTTCTCACTTTTTTTCTTGGTATCAAAATTTATCTAAAGATAACTTATCCTTCAAAAGTCCATTCATATTTTATACTATCAGGAGAAAATAACACCACTCATTCTGTTGCATGTAATGATATGATATTGTATGGCATTCCAGAGATACTCCCAAGAGCCAGAGCCACCAAATTATCTAGAGCCAGAAATTAGCATGCTGCTAACTGTAGTTAGCAACTACAATGTTACTGTACAACTATAACTACAACTGTAACATTCACTGTTACAAAAAGTCTAAGTCAGGAATCCAGCTATTAATGGAAGTTAAAAAAAATAAAAACACATCAAGATGATCATAGAGAAAGAAAAATAGAAAAACTTGCCCCAAGTTTGGAAACCTGAAAAGTGAGATTTAACATCAATGGTATGAAAAAGCATACATTTCGTAAGCAAAAGCCCTTTTTACATTGACTCCTCAATAGATGAAATTAACCAGAAGTCAGTATGAAGGGAATTTGGGTCAACAGAGTGTTTCCAGTCTCAAAATAAGCAAACATTCATCCCAAAGCTCTAAGATCTGGTGGGTACCTATCTCTCAAATAAATAGAATTTCCTCCATTTTCAAAAAATTAAAAAGGTAAGAAGCTTCCAATTCAATGTGATAAAAGGACAACTTTATAAAGTCAAACTAATTTGAAGTATCTCTTTTTTTCCTTCATAAATCCTGAGTTACAACTTAAAGATTTGAAAGGGGATGGCTTTATTTTATTTTATAACTTTTTCTAGAAAAAGCAATTCAGAAAACCAAATTACATGAAGACACACCCAATACTTTTTGCTTTTTTCAAAACCTTAATATAAATGTATTTTATTAATGTATTTTTATTGTTTTTCATTTCATTTTTCTTTCAGTCATCTTTTTTTAAAAAAGATTTTATTTATTTATTTGTTAGGGAGAGAGAGAGAGAGCGCGAGCACAGGCAGACAGAGAGGCAGGCAGAGGCAGAGGGAGAAGCAGGCTCCCTGCTGAGCAAGGAGCCCGATGTGGGACTCGATCCCAGGACGCTGGGATCATGACCTGAGCCAAAGGCAGCCGCTTAACCAACTGAGCCACCCAGGCGTCCCTCCTTCAGTCATCTTAATCTTCAATTAAGCTAGCATGCTCTTGCCAAATTCCATCTCCCTCATGCTCCCTTTACTCTGCTTCTCCTAAATCCACCATGACATCCCCTGCCTGTTCTCCCTCCCCCTGTGCCCCATCATGAGCATTAACTCCAATAGACTTCAAGCTATGGTACCCAATATTTCACCCTACTACAGTCCGTATTCATTCTGATCAACTTCACTAATTTACTACTTAATTCCAATGAAACTTTTTGACAATCTCATGGGTTGTTTCAATTGTAACATGTATTTATAATACTATCAGTGCATTAAACTGAATAATTGCTATGTCCAGTGTTTCTATAGCCACAATGGCCAATGGTAAAAATAGGAGGACCATTTAAGGGCTCCATATAAAGCTGGGATTTTTTTGTGTGTTTTGTTTTGGTTTGGTTTTTTGGCAAGTGAGAAACCTACAAAAGGTTAATATTATTTATTTCTGTCTTTCAATGAAAGTAATATTCTCTGTCTTCACAGAAAATTTTTGTGATAACTGTCAGCAAAATATTTTTTATTATTATCTTTCAAAAATCTATTATTTTGAAAAAGCAAAATGGATAATATCCTTAAAAAATAATTTTAGTTTAATTTGTCTCAAATTTTATATTTGATTATACACATTTTACTAAAAACCAATTTATGTTGCAATATTAACTTATTATTTGAAATAGCTTCTAAAATCAGCTGCTAAACAAATAATTTGGACACTGCTATTCTGATAGTCTACATGTTGGTTGGGCACATACCAGTTAATATAATTGCATTATATTATATATTAAAAACAATCATTTTATCACGATTTTTATCATAAAACAATATGGATTCAAAGAAAACATACATAAAAATATAATGTTTAGATATTAAATCAAGATTATATTATAGTCAATGATGATATTATAATTTTAACTGCTTATGATATAGGGCAGGGAAAACTTGAAGAGAACTTACTAAATCAAAACACAGATAGAATAAAATGATGTCATTTAAATACAAATATTATAATAATATTCAGTTAAATATACATGAAGTTTTTTTGAGAGGAAACTCCTCAGCACTTATTTAGAGTGAGCATGCCCTGGGAGGAAAACATTTGACAAAAGGTATATGAGGTAATAGAAAATATGAGTCAATGATTAAATTACAGAATAGTATGGAAACCAGAGAGCAGCTATCTCAACAATCCCCAAGTATGTAGGTTTTCCTGGTGAAAAACTGCAAGAACCAGATTAGTAGATTTTCCTGAAGTTCCTCTCCTGCCACCAGTCACAATCTCCAAATGCCTGGCAACACGGAAGGTAGGCTGGTGCTGACTTAGAGTCTCCTAATGGACACTTCCAGATTTCAGAAACACTTTATTCATTTCATTATATATTTAACTTATTGAAATTAATGTGTAAAATATAGCAGCAAGATGAAACCTTGGCTTTACTTGGTCCCAGTTACAATCAGGTATTCTGCTAGATGTCTTTCTTTAATCACCACTGATAGGGTAAATTAAGGAACTGAACTACACTTAGTCCTTATCAGTGTACAGCTTCTCATGGTTTCATTTGAAAACACTCAAATTTATATCATATAAGAAAGAAAAATAATCAAAAGTAATGAAAAGGAAAATTTCCTTTAAAAAAAGAGGTTATAGGCATTAAACTTATTTAGTAAAAGAGAAATAATATTATCCATATTAATGAAAATTTAGCACACTCACATATGTTTTATAAACTCTACTCCATGTGTTAATGTAGGGTAAGACTATTGACCACCCTCTACAAATCTGGAATTAGAGTTGTAGAGAGAGATTAAACATTCCATTACTTGTACACAGCACAAGCTTCCAGTCCCCTGTATGGCATATGAAAGAGATCAGAAATCACATACTGGTCCTAACAAGAAAACAGCTGAACTGAAAATCAACAACTCTTCTTAGATCCATCAGACACTTGATGTCACTGAGCCATCATGACTACTGGCCCCCAAATTAGGAAGAATAATAGGTGGACACAAAGAATCACAGCTTATGAAGGCAGAAGGCCAGGGAAAGAAACTCTGTGGGAACGAGTAGCAGAGCAGAAAAACCCAGACTGAAACTGATGAAAGGCTGGAGGCCCACTGTAGACAAGTTTCAAGGGTAAACATTCTTAAAGAGACCCTGCACTTTAGTGAGTTTGACCTCTAGGAACCCCACCAGTTTCTTGTATTGTAAACTAGAGGAAAATTCCCTCAAAATTTTGGCAAATAAAGGAAAAAGTAGCTATTTTGAAATATACCCAAAGCATTCTGTTCTCCTGCAGGACCTTCCCTCAAGACAAACAACTTAAAGAGACTGTAACTTACTGGGGTTTAAAGACTGGAGAAAGTAAAATACCTAACTCCAGCTCCTAGTAGCATTCCAGGGGGGAAAAGGGAAAGAAGCAATTCCAGCAACTTCTAGCCTTCCTGTCTTACCTCAGGAGTGGAAATACAAACAAACAAACAAAACAAAACAAAACAAAATCCTGAGAGGATTATGAAGGATACAACCCAGTGGCACAAAAAGACTCACCAAGACCTAATCATAAGCCCCACAACTTACCAGCACATGAGGAGAGCTTCTGCGTAAGAAAAGAGGAATACAAGGAAAATAGAGCACACTGCAGGCCTTGTTTAGGTATAAATCTCCCTGGAAACCCAAAGACGACAGGGAAGGCAAAAATACAAATAACAGAGAAATCATAACTGATATCTACAGTTACAGCAAAGAGTAAACATATCCTAACCCCCAGCCAGATACACATAAAACCTCACACTACAGGCCTAACTCCTTTTACCCAGTACATCAGGTCAGTCTGTCAATAAAGACAAAAAAACACAATTTGAAGAGACAGAGCAAGCATCAGAACCTGGTTTAGATACGGTAGAGATGTTGGAATTTTGAAGAAAGGAATTAATACAGGTATAATTAATAAGGTAAGGGCTCTAACATAAAAAGTAGACAATATGCAAGAATGGATGGACAGTATAAACAGAGAGATGGGAACTCTAAGAAATAATCAAAAGTAAATGCTAGAAATAAACAAAAACAGAAATGAAACACACCTTTGAAGGGCTCATCAATAGACTGGACATAGGAGAGGAAAGCATAAGTGAGCTGGAAGATATGTCAATTGAAACTACCAAATCTGAAATGCAAAGAAAAAAAAAAAAAGACTGAAAAAAAATGGAACACAATGTCCAAGAACTGTGAAATGCTTCCAAAAGGTGTAATATGTATAATGTAAATACCAGGAGAAGCAAAATAACATAAGAAATATTTAAAGTGATAATGAATGATAATTTTCCAAAATTAATGATAAACAACAAACCACAGATCCCAGAAGATGTGTGAACACCAAACATTTATCTACACCTTGGCATAAGATTGCAGAGAATCAAAGACAGGGAGAAAATCTTGAAAGAAGCCACTGGGGGGTTGTGGGGGGGAATACCTTACTTAGAGAGAAGCAAGGACAGGAATTATATCAGACTTCTTTTTAGGAAACCATGCAAACAAAAAGAGAGTGAAATAAAAAATACTGGAAGTACTGAAAGAGAGAAAAAAAAAGACTCCAACCGAGAATTCTGTACCCAATAAAATTACCCATCAAAATAAAGAATAAGGATTTTCTCAGACAAACGTAAGTTAAAACAATTTTTCATTAGTTCTACTGCCTTACAAGTAAAGTTAAAATAAATTCTTTAGAGAGAAGGAAAATAATGTCAGAAAATACAATCTACATAAAAAAATATTGGAGAAGAATAAATTAAGTAAATAAAATATTTTATTTTTATTAATTGATCTAACAGGTAACAGTTTGTTCAAAATAATAAAAGCAAGAATGTATTCAGTGATTTTATTTGTGGGGTAAGTGAAACAAATCAACAGCAGCATGCTATAAGGATAGAAAGGAGGACCTGAAAATACTGTTTATAATATTCTTGCAATACCCATGAAGTGGCATAGTGTTCTTTGCAAGTGGACCTGGATTACTTATAAATGCATACTGCAAATTCATGAGCCAAAAATAAGAAAAATAAAGTTTAAAAAGATGTATAATTGATATGCTATGAAAGGAGAAGAAAAGAAATCATACAAACCAATTAAAACAAAGGGAAAAAAGAGTAGAGAACCAAATAAAACAAAACAAAAAAACCCAAAGGGGAAAAAAAAGCAAGGTTAACAAGTATAAAAGAGAAACATATATGCTAGATATTAATCTGACTACCAGTAATCACTTTAAATGATAGTTTTCTAAATATACCAATTAAAGAGACTGTTATAGTGGATTTAAAAAAAAAAAGACCCAATTATATGTTGCCTATATGAAATTTGAGTTAAATATAAGGACACAGATAGATTAAAAGTAAAAGGAATAAAGATATACCATGTTAATATTAATGAAAAGAAAGCCAGAAAAGCTATATTAACTTTGGACAGAGCGAATTTCAGAGAAAGCAAAATTATCAGGGACAACAGCTCATTATAGAATGAAGAGAGAGGTCAACTCCCTAAGAAGACATAACATTCTTACATATGTATGCACCTAATACCACAATGTCAAATGCTTGAGACAGTAACTGGAAGAAGTGCAAGGAGAAACAGATGAATCCACTCATATAGCTGGAGACTTCAATATCCCTCTGTCACTAATTGACAATCGGGAGGCAGCAATCCAGTAAGGGCATAGCTGAACTGAACAGCATCCATCAACTTTACATTTATAGAATACTTCATGCAGCAACAACAGAAGACACAGAACACTCAATTTCACAGGGAAAGCTCACAAAGACTGACAACATTCTAAGCCATCAAACACACTGTAGCAAATTTGAAAGAACAGAAATCATACTGTATATGCTCTCAGATCACAATGGAATTTAACTAGAAAACAATAACAGGAAGATATATAGGAAATCCAAAACTACTTAGAGATTATATAACACACTTCTTAGTAACACAAGGATTAAAGAAGAAATCGCAAGAAAAAACTATTTCAAATTAAATGAAAATAAGAGTACAATTAATTAAAATTTGTGGGATGTAGTGAAGCAGTGCTTAGAGGGAAATTTTATAGAATTATATTCATGTAACTGAAAGCAAGAAAATCTAAAATCAATCACCTAAGCTAGTTTTTTGAAAAGTATAATAAACGTATTGTTTATATTTATTATTATTTTTATTATAAATATATTTATCATATTTATTAAAATAAAATTAAACTTTTAGTCAAGTTACTTAAGGAAGCAAAAGAAGATGCAAATACAAATATCAGAAATGACAGAGGAACTATGACTAGTGATCCCATGAAAGGATAATAAAGAATTATTATTAACAACTCTATGCCCACAAATTTGATAAACTAGATGAAACTGCCAAATTCCTTGAAAGGCATATCTATCAAAATTCACACAAGGACAAATAGATCATTTCAACAGGCCTGTAATACTAAAGAAATTGAATCAATTATTCCAAAAGAGAAAGCACCAAGCCCAGATAGGTTCACTGGTAAATTCTACCAGACATTTAAGAAAGAGATTATACCAATTATCTGTAATCATAACCAGAAAATAAGAAAAAGAGGAAACATTCCAAATTCTATGGGCCAGCTTTACCCTAATGCTGAAACTAGGCAAAAATGCTAGAAAGAGAAATGACAAGCAGTATCACCCATGAATATATAGATTTAAAAATTCTCAACAACTATTGGCAATTTGAATCCAATAATGTATAGAAAGAACAACAAATAACCACTAGGTGAGATTTATTCCGGGTATGGTAGGCAAATAAACACTGGGAAATTGATTAATGTCATCTATCATATCAGCAGGATAGAGAATAAAAATCATATAATAATATTGATGTCTGATATGCAGATAAAGCATATGACAAAATCCAATGACCATTCATGATAATAACTCAAAGGAAACTAGAAATAGGAAAGAAACTTCCTCAATTTAATAAAGAACATCTACAAAAAACCTGCAGCTAAGCCTATTACTCATGGTGAGAAACTACACACTCTCCTGCTAAGATCAGCAATAAGCAAGGGTGTCTTCTCTCACTGCTTCTATTTGTACTGGAAGTCCTAGCTAATGTATACATAAAATAAAGAGAAGAAAAGGAATAAAAAGATATACTGATCAGAGTGTTTAGGTGGCACAGTTGGGTTAAGATTCTAGCACTTGGTTTGGGCTCAGGTAGTGATATCAGGGTTCTGAGATCCATGTCAGGCTTCATGTTCAGTGAGGAGTCTGCTTGCATTTCTCTCCTTCTGCCCCTCCCCACCCCTCTCTCTCACATAAATGCTGATCTAAAAGAATAAAAATGCTTTTGTTTGCAATATTGTCTACATACAAAATCTCAAAGAATCAAAAATAACAACAAAAACTCCTGAAACTATTAATTTACAGCAAGGTAGCAGGATACAAAGTTAATATAGAAAAGTGATTCATTTTCTTCTAACCAGCAATGAACAACTGGATTTGAAATTAAAAACACACTACTACTTATATTAGCCCAAAAAGTACAGGCTCCATATGAAGAACATTATAAAACTGATGAAAAAAAATGAACACTCTAATTAAACGGACGGTATTCTGTAAGGAAGACTCAATATTGTCAAGATATAAGTTCTTCTCAGCTTGATATATAGATTCAATTCCAAAATCTCAGCAAGTAACACGGAGGCTCCTGAAAAATTCATTCTAAAGTTTACAAGGAAGACAGAAGTCAGAGAATAACCAAAACAATACTGAAGAATAAAAACAAAGTCCAAGAACTGACACTACTTGAGTGTAAGACACTTCAAAGCTACAGTGATCAAGCAGATGGTATTGGTCAAAGACTAGAAAAACTGATGAAAGAACTGAAGAGAGCCTGAAAACAAACCCACATATGTACAGTGAACTGATTTTTGATGAAGAAACAAAGACAACTCCATAAGGGAGATTAGTATTTTCAACAAATGGTATTGAAACAACTAGATCCACATGCAAAAAAAAAAAAAAGTGATCCTAGGCATGGTACTTCCATATCTCACTCACCAGAACAAATTCAAAGTAGCTCACCACAAAACTCTAAAAGTTCAAAGAGATAACACGGGAGAAAAATATATGTGGTTGTGAGGTTTTGAAGGTTTTGTGAGGTTTTTTAAGATTTTATTCATTAATTTGTCAGAGAGAGCGCACACAAGCAGGGGGAGCGGCAGGCAGAGGGAGAAGGCTCTGGCTCAGCAAAGAGCATGATGTGAGACTCTATTCCAGGACTCTGGGATCATGACCCACGGTGAAGGCAGACGCCCAACTGACTACGCCACCCAGCCATTCCTGATCTTGGGTTTTGAGATGACTTTTTAGCTATGAAACAAGAATCATGCATGATTCATGAGTAAGAAAACTGGAAAGGTAGACTTCATTAAAATTAAAACTTCTGCTCTGTTAAGGACACTGTTATGACAATGAAAAGGCAACACAAAAATTGGAGAAAATATATTTTTAAAAAATTTATTTATCTGAGAGAGACAGTGAGCGCGAGAAACCAAGTGGGGGGCGAGGAGCAGAGGGAGAGGGAAAGAGAATCTCAAGCAGAACGCAGAGCCCTACTCAAGGCCCGATCCCCTGACCCTGAGATCATGGCCCGAGCCAAAACCAAGAATCAGATTCTCAACCGACTGAGGCCCTCAGGAGCACCTGGGGAAGATTTTAAAACACACATCTGATAAAAGGACTAGTATCCAAAATATGCAAGACATTTAGGAGAAAAATGAGAAAGTAACCCAATTAAAATAGGGACAAGAGATCTGAAGAGACCCCTCATCAAAGCAGTAATACAGATGGCAAATAAGCAGAGGAGCAACTCTCAACATCATTTATCACCAGGGAAATGCAAACCGAAATGGCTAGCGCACCCATTAGAATGGCTAAAACCCAAATCACTGAAAACACAAATCCCAGCAAGGAACAACAGAAACTCTTTATCACTGCCGGTGGGAATGCCAAATGGGACAGCCACTTCAGAAGACAATTTTGCAGCTTCTCATAAAACCAAATAAACTCTTATCATATGATCCAGCAATTGTGCTCCCAAAGGAGTTGAAAACTTATTTCCATACAACAATCTACACATAAATGATTATAGCAGATTTATAATTGTCAAAACTTGGAAGCAACCAAGAGGTTCTTCAATGGGTAAATGGACAAACAAACGTTGGTGCATCTGTACACTGGAAGCTTCTTTAGCCATAAATGAAAAAATGAGCTATTGAGCCCCAAAAAAGACATCAGGGAACTTCAGTGTTTATTTCTAAGTAAAAGAAGACAATCTGAAAAGGCTAGAAACTAGAAAACTTCGAGAAGATAACAAAGGAAAAAATCTAGGTGACTTTAGGTTTTATTTTGTTTTTTTTTTGTTTTGTTTGTTTCTGCTGTTTTTATTTTTTATGTGTGTTTTGAATAAGAGGTGAGTTTAAGGATAATAGTATGGGGCAGAGTAGGTAGATGCCAGGGCCTATAGTAATCAGCTTCCCAGGAATAGACAGACAGGATTGTCCAGATAGATAAGTAGACAGACAGAGGGACAGGAAAACAAAGACAAATGGGTAGGAAGCCAGGACAGTCTCAGCAGCCAGGTCGGGGCTGCAGATCCAGTTCTGCCCTGGTGACCTAGGAAATGGACAGGGCTGGCATGGGCCTCTGTCCCCATCATGCCCCTCTCTTCATTTGGTCTTATGCCTCCCCAGAAGCCAGGGACCTTTTGCATGTGGTTCCCTGGGGGAACAGAATGATTGTTCTGGGAGTGCAGGGAAGGCAGAGGGTGAAAGCACTTGGAGGCTCCCTGGGGAGGTGGAGGCGTGGGTGATGGGGGTGTAGCAGCAGCAATGGGGCAAATCTGGTCAGCTAGGGGCTCTGCAGCTGGGGCAGGCTCCTCGCACCCGGCCCAACAACATGGTGCAGATAATGCAGTTTCCAGTATAATTCTACCTTTATGGATTTCTGGAAAAGGTGGAACTATCTATAAAGCTAGTGGAGAATTTTTCTCATTTGCTCTGATTCACTCAATTGCCTATTTTATTGGAAAACCACTAACATCTCATCCATTTCAACACCAGTTAAGCATTATTCAGATGGGTCACTTGGTCCTCTCTCTCCCTCTCTCTCTTTTAAGATTTATTTATTTATTCATTTTAGAGAAAGAGAGTGAGAGAAAGCACATATGCAAGTGGGTGGAGAAGGAGAGAGAGAGAGAGAATCTCAAGCAGGCTTCAAGCTCAGTGCAGGGCTCCACATGGGACTTGATCTCATGACCTGAGCCTAACCCAGAGTCTTGCATTTAACAGACTGAGCCATCCAGGCGCCCAGTCCTCTGAACACATCTACTCTCTCTTTCCTCTCTTCCCTCTTTCCATCATGTTTTCTCCTTCTGATATTGGACATTTAAAAAAAGTCACGTGGCCCTTCATCTCTTTCCTTACAGATGTCAACTACTTACCCCAATTCCCTCTTAGGAAGCATCTTTGCCTATCAGAGGCATGAATTATCAAAGTACTAGGGACATGAAGCTATCAAAGGAGGCCCTGAAGAACTCAGTTAGTAATAGCAATTTTCCAGAACTGGGCTTCATAACACAGGTAATAAAAATGTCCTTCCAGGGGTATAAATATTTCTTCAAGATCTCTCTCCTCTCCCTCTTCTTCTGCGTTTAACTACTCTCTCCCTCTATGAGGCTCCCTGGCCAGTCCTCCTAAACACTAAGGATACTTGCAACTCGGGCTGTTGCACTGTTTTGCTTTGTTTTCTTTTCTTTTTTTTTTTTTTTAAGATTATTTATTTATTTATTTGACAGAGACAGAGGTCACAAGTAGGCAGAGAAGCAGGCAGAGAGAGAGAGAGGAAGCAGGCTCCCCGCCGAGCAGGGAGCCCAATGCGGGGCTCGATCCCAGGACTGTGAGACCACGACATGAGCAGAAGGCAGAGGCTTAACCCACTGAGCCACCCAGGCGCCCTTGCTTTGTTTTCTTGTCTGAAATATTCTCCCAGTATGTCTCCCATAGTTGCATGGCTCACTTCCTGGTCTCTTTCAAGTGTTTGCTCCAACCAAGTTTATAATCTCAGCGTGGCCCACTGTGACCATCCCAGGCCCCACCAATCCTCTTACTCAGCCTCACTGTGTTACATGGTCTTTGCAAAGAGTATCCAACTTACTCATTGATCATGTTTCCTGTTTAACGTCTGTTTCACGGTGACAGCGGAAATCCTATCAGGGCAGGGAGTCTATTTTGTTTATTTAGTTATACCTAGAATACATGTATGTAACAGGTGCTCGGTAAACATCTGCTAAAGAATGAAAGAATGGAAAAGTTCAAGATTTCAGAGCTTTAGGGTTGGAGAGGATCTCGGAGACTTCCTAGTCAAAAACTTCAGAGAGGACCAGGGAGAATGCCTGACTCTCTAGTCAGGGTTGGAAGCAGAATCTCAGGTTTCTCTCTGTGCAATTTCTACATTAGCAAATTCATTATTTTGTTTGAAAAATAATTTTTTTTATTTATTTATTGTTTGAAAAATAAATAAATTACTTATAATAATCAAGATCATGTGGGTACTGCAGTGAGAGCTAGCAAAGCTCTCATAGCTAAGTTTACAATTAAGTGCTTGTTCACACTAAAACATCACCACACAACTTTCTGGGTTTGGAAGTCACTGAGTTATAAAGAAGCTACAGTGCCTTGAGATAAGGAATTTACCCTAGGTTAAACAGAGGAACAGGTGATTAAAAAACAAACAAAAACCAAAAATCTCAGAATGACCAGAATTTGAATTGAAGAATAATCTACAATTTAGCTCTGTCTTTAAAAGTTGAAGAGCGGGGTGCCCAGGTGGCTCAGTGGGTTAAAGCATCTGCCTTCAGCTCGGGTCATGATCCCAGAGTCCTGGGAGCGAGCCCCACATCTTTGGGAAGCCTGCTTCTCCCTCTCCCACTCCCCTTGCTTGCGTTCCCTCTCTTTCTGTCAAATAAATAAATAAAATCTTTTAAAAAATAATAAATAAATAAAAGTTGAAGAAATATATCACTCTTTTTTTCTTTGTCTTTCTCATTTGAGATAGGGGATTGAGAACTCCAGTCTGTTATCTAACATCTCAAAGCAGATGAGGTAAATTCATTCACATGAAACCACTGTTCAAACTAAAAAGAACTACCCAAAATTGGCTGGTGATTATCTATGGTACAGGGAGGCATTTCTGGTCATCTTTATCATATTTAAAAAGTGTGAAACTTTGCTTTAGTGTTTAACTTACCTAGCAAATAGAAGGCTGAACAGTGTTACAATCAGAGGATCAGAGGCTAGGACCCAGATTCTAATCTTGGCCATCCCAATACTAATTGGATATCTTAGGCTAAATTATTTAATCTCTTTGAACTGTGACTTATCTTCTATTAAATAAAAGAAATATCAGTATCTATTTAATAAGTCTGTTATTAGATCTAAATTAAAATAATATATACAAAGTATATAAATGTACATAAAGTACTAACACTAAGTGCACTTCCTTTCTATTATTAATTATTTACATGTTTGCTACTACACATCCAATTTCATCTATTCTAAAAAAAAAAGTTCACATATTAGGAAGAGTATGTTTGTGAGAATGTTAACTGGATGATTTCATTATAAAAGCTGATACTCTTTGTGGGATCCCCAAAAATGATCTCGCAGCACGATTTAAGGTTTTTCAGATGTTTTTTTACAAAAAACATTGCCCAGGTCCTTATAAATAAGGGGAAGGAGGACCAGAGAGCTTTAGAAATGTTCTATGTTTCCAGTCATTAGTAACTTAGGAAGCTGGGCCTAGGACACGGGTCTCCTACCTACCAGTCAATTGCCTTTCCTGAACATCACTCAATTTGCAATAAACATCACAGGCTGTATCAGAGGGGAAAGAGCAGAGAAAAATTACAGCTACTACCCATGTAGAAATTGAAATGGCTAATTTGTATGTAGCTCTACAACATTAACTTCACTTTCCTTGAAAGAGGCAGACTGTTTAGGAGTAATGAGAAATAAAGAACCAACCAAATGTCTCTCACTAGCAGAATGACCTGGGTAGCATTCAACGTTAGGCACATGCTTTTTCTCCCACCTGACAAGACCAACTTTAAAATGCTTTCAGAACAACTTCCCTCAAAGTGAAGGAAAATTTAGACTACAAAACAGCAAAGGGAAAAACATGGAACTGTGAGCTGATTGACTTTTCTTTTAGTGTGTTCCACAAGACTGTAAAAATATATGGAGAAAATGGTCTCTGGTTCTGATGGGAAGTAGAAAACACATATTTATCTATATTCCTCAAAATAAATATAAAATATATTTACCTATATTCCTCAAAACTGTTCCACTGAAAAGACAGAAAAAATTCTGAAATAAATCCCCAGAATCACTGGAAAAGCAAGAGCACAGCTACCAACATACAGAAATAGTTTTTTAAGGACTTTCTGTAAAACAAATGGAAACTGTTGGAAAACTGTTGGAAAAAAATATGTAAAACTGAAAAACTTGCAAACACCTGCAGGTGAAACAAAGATGAACAAAAAATGTTCCCAGCAGAATTCTGGAATAACTCAGACTGATGGAGGGCATAGTGGAGAAACTGTACATGTATCACTAAATTAATCAACACACTTCCTAAAAAAGCCAGGTCAGTCCCTTGTGTTAGAAGCCATTGATTTGGGGCACCTGGGTGGCTCAGTGGGGTTAAGCTTTGGCTCAGGTCATGATCTCAGGGTCCTGGGATTGAGCCCCGAATCTGGCTCTCTGGCTCAGCAGGGAGCCTGCTCCCCCCCATATCTCTGCCTGCTCTCTGCCTACTTGTGATCTCTCTCTCCATCAAATAAATAAATAAGATCTTAAAAAAAAATCCATTGATTCTAGCGTTTGTACTTAGGACAACAAGGGGGGTAATTACCGCCGATGTGGGAGATGTGACACAGGAGTCCATGAGGGGCTGATGGGATGGGAGAAGTTAACTGCCATGAACAACTTTACCTCCCACTCCCCACCCCCAAATAAAGAAGCTACCAGGACATCATTAACATAAGCCCAATGGAAAACACAACTCCTCCTCTATACTCAGAGCAACATATAACCAGAGATCTTGACTCAGAATATGCGTTTCCAGCGGGGGCAGTGAAATTTCTTACTGGGTCCGAGAGCAATAAAATACATAGAGTAATTCTATTCAGTCTGTATTTATCTACATTTAGGAATAGATAACAGTTGAGGAAAATGCTTAGAGAGAGACATTATATTAAACAGAACACTGAACATCATGAGGATGGCTGCTATCAGAATAAATGGGGAAAAAATAAGGAAATATAATTAATTCCCTTGAGAAATTGGGGCCTCCATCATCTCTGTGAAATAGAACTGGCTTTAAAAGAAGCTTTCAGAGTTCTCAGAAATTAACAAAAATATTGCTAAAATAAAACACTCAGAGAAGAAATGACTAGCAGAATCAATGCAGATTAAACTCCAACCAGTGAACTGGAAAACTAAACAAGGTGATCCTTCTAAGACTACAGTGCCAGAGAACCAAGAGATGAAAACTTGGAGAATATCTGTGAAGGGATAGCAAGGACAGATCCAGAAGTTTCTATGTCTGTCTCATAGATTTTTCTAGAAGGAGATAATCAGATAAATTATAGAAGAAAATCTCCCTGAGATGAAAAATGACAAAGGGCCATCAAATCGCTGTAGGGATTTATGAACTCTAAGCATAAAAAGAACATTTTTCCTACTTCCTGACAGAAAAGAATATGTAAAAATCCAGGAGCAGAAATAATCAGACATCTTTCTTCTATAAGGCAGGTGGGTAATGGATGTTAGAATACACTGAAACAATGCTGTCAATTACTTAAGAAAAAAATAAGTCTGAACCAAGAGCAAACTACTTTTTTAATATGGGTACATATGTATGTATACACACACACACACACATTTTTTTCAGTCAATCAAGAACTCAAAAAGCTTATCACCCATGCACAATTTCTGAAAAGCATGAGCAAAACATGTTGTTAGGGCTGAATGTGCCTCCTGCCCTAAGTTCACATGTTGAACCCTAAACCCCAGTACTTTAAAATGTGACTGTATTTGGAGATAGGGCCTCTAAAGAGGTCAGTACATAAAAAGGAGGCCATTCATATGGCCCTTAATCTAATCTTGCTGGTGTCCTCAGAAGAAGAAGAAATTTGGACACAGGAAGAGATACTGGAGTTCCACACACAGGAAGAAATACTGGGGTTGCACTCACAAAGGGCACACAACGTGAGGACATGGCAAAAAAGCAAACATCTCATACCAAGGAGAGAGGACTCAAGAAATCAAACCTGCCTGCCCCTTGATCTTGGACCACGAACCTTCAGGATTGTGAGAAAATAAATTACTGTTATGCAGGCCACCCAGTCTGTGGTATTTCCTTAAGGCAGCCTTAGCAAAGTAATATCAGCAAAAAACAAAAAGAATCCAACATTGCAGATTGCATAGGAATCAATAAAGAGTAGTGAGCAAAGATGTCTAGAAAACATAGAGAATTATATAGTATAAGCGTACACTTGATAATTGTGTTCTCGTGAGGTCTACAGCATTTTTACGAATATGATTGTCAAGAAAGCAGATGAATTATTTTCCCCCTGAATGTAAGGTTCCGGCCAACAAGGATAAGCCATAGGGCTGTAGAAGAAGACGAACTGGGTCGATAAAACTTGCCAAAGTTGTCTTTCATTTGAGGGGTGGGTGGAAGCATGCAATTGATTTTCAGTGATAACGGATAAATATTTTAAACAAAGTGATCCTTCTTAAATCTTAATCATTAAAATCTTAAATCACTTAAACAAAATGATTTACTAAAAACTGTGTCCACTTTAGAAAGAGAGAACTAGCAAGTAAAATTTACTGGAAGTCAGGGACACCTGGGTGGCTCAGTTGGTTAAGTGTCTACCTTTGGCTCAGGTCATGATCCCAGGGTCTTGGGATCCAGCCCCTGCATCAGGCTCTTTGCTCATCAGGGAGTCTGCTTCTCCCTCTGCTTGCTGCCCCCACCACCCTGCTTGTGCTCTCTCTCTCTCTCTGACAAATAAATAAATAAAATATTTTTAAAAATTAAAATAAACAAAATCAAATTTACTGGGAGTAAGCAAAAATTCAGGAAATCTAATCAACCCAACTAAAGACTGGTATAGGGGAAAACATAAAACAAACAAAAGACAAATAGAAAACACACAAAAAATACGTCTATATCATGATGAAATGATAACACATGTGAAAAGGACTGAATTCACTTATAAAAGTCAGAGACTCAGATTATGGGGGAAAAAAATCTAGCCATATGCTGTTTAAAATTGATATAACTAAGCCAAGCAAGTATCATGGGATAGTAAAAAATAAAGGCATGGGTAAAGTACTAGTAAAATTATTTTAAAAAATTATTTCAAAAAAGAACTTCCATATTATTAACTGAAAATAATAAGATTTGGGGAAAGTATAAAGAGGGACATTTAATATTGATAGAAGTTATGACTCCCCAAGCACATATACCTGCCTTGAATCTTTATACATCTAACAAAATGGCTTTAGAATATAAAAGGCCGAGACTAATGAAAACAAATTGTAACTTCCATAATTTCCCTGAGGCAATTTAAAATATTATTTTCCTAAATTGACAAATTAAGTTGAGGTAACAGTAAATATGTAGAGGAGTATGACTTAATTTATCTCCGTGCTTCTATCATCTCTCTCTCCATCTACTTATCTTTGTAGGGAAGTAGTAATCAATCTTTCATACACCCATAGAAAATTCACAAATACACATATGAATTCCACATGTGATAATGAAAGTATGTCAAATTAACAGGGAGAGGACACAGTATTGAATCGGTGGTGTTGAAAGAACCAGCTTGCTATTTGGGAAAAAAAAAACAAAAACGAGCTTCTAACCTTTCACCACACCTACACAAAATGAATTAGAAGTGGCTTAATTTGTTGAATCTAAAAATCGAAATTATGTAATAACTAAAACAACTCAGGATATTTTGTTATTTTTTTAAGATTTTATTTATTTTTTTGAGACAGAAAGCTCATGAGAGGGGTGGGGGAGGCAGGAGAGGGAGAGAGAGAGAGGCAGACTCCCCACTGAGCAGGGAGCCTGGCTAGAACGGGGTCAGCATTTGGACTCCAGGATCACGACCTGAGCTGAAGACAGATGGCAGACACTTAACCAACTGAGGTATCCAGGCGCGTCAAGAATATTTTTGTTACTTTACGACAGGCAAGGGCTTCCTGAGCATTAAATCTAGAATCTACTGGTAAAACAGAGATTGACAGATTTCACAAAATAAAAATGTAAAAGAAAAGGTGCTTTAACTTTGAATATGTTATTTATTTATTTTTTTTTTTTTTTAAAGAAACCCTATTGGGCTTGGGACCTAGACTTCTAAGCAAAGCTGACCTTTGGTTCTTTCTCAAGGTGACTTTACATCTCGCCAGTTTGTAGGCAGGTGTAAGAAGTACGTTCTTTTGCAAATTCCCACATCTCTCTCTTAAAACCGTGACTTGATTTTAATTTTTAGCAGCATGTATCTTTGACTTGAGGTTACTTTTCTTTTTCGGTTTTTCTGATATTCTAAAGGCAAAGTCTAACCAGAAGGTCAAATTAGATTACCTCCTTCTCTCAAGTGTCAACCTTTGCATTTCCTGTGGTACCTTCCCATTCTGGTAATTTATCAATCATTTCATAGCAACTTAACAGCCAGGTTTTTATCACCCTACAGTTAACTTTTCTGTTATCTACAATGGAAGATCCACAGTACATGTTGGCATACTTTTCTCTACCTGAGCTATCAGAGTATCGTTGCTGTGAAGATCTGTATGCCTGTCTTTACTAAGCTGTTGCTACAAGCCCAGGATTCTTACTATGTCTTGGGTGACATGTGTGTGTTTGAGACACTCCTCTACGTGTAACCCACTGCAGGGTCAGAGGTGGTGAACCGCCTCGCAGAATGCCCAGCACACTGGATACAACCTTGCCTTTCTCTTCTACTCAGACCTATCAGATTAAAATACGAGATACTGATATTATATAAGGAGAATCCTGAATCTATTCTCAAAAAGGGAAGAAAGTGCTAAAAAATACTTTGGTTCTTTTTAACTATTGTTCTCGATATTACCCGTGCCACACCAGTGTGCATAACACATTTAGAACCACTGCCCTCATATATTACTTTCCATATTCCTGCTTAAAATAGCATGAAATGCTCAAATTTGGAGTACGATCCAGAATCTTCCCTACAAGTCTGTTTAGTAGAGGGCAGAGATTTGCTAATTATGTTCAACAGCTCCTACCCACATCTCTCGACCTTTTATGCAAGGGGACATTTCCCCTACTATTTCCTGTCTTAAACATTATTTAATGGGCCTTCTCAAAAGCTGCCTTCATAAACAGGGTGCCATCACTTGCACAAACATGGTCATGAGGTTCAGCGTCTAACAGAAATGAGAAAGAACTGGTTAGCCTGGAACATTGGGTAAAATGTACTTTAAAAAAGGATAAGATTAGGGGTGCCTGGGGGCTCTGTCAGTTAAACATCTGCCTTTGGCTCAGGTCATGATCCCAGGGTCCTGGGACAGAGCCCCGCATCAGGCTCCTCCCTCTGCCCGCCTCTCCCCCTGCTTCTGTGCTCTCTGACAAATAAATAAAATCTTAAAAAAATATTTTTTAAAGGATGAGACTACATATAGAACACTGATGGTGCCTCCCAATAACTTTCATAATAATGTATCATAAAAAATGTATTTTAAAATTAAGCATTAATAGTAAAGAAAATGAATAAAAATCTATAAATTGCCTTAAGCATTTGCTATGCAAACTCATATCTATTTAATTTTGAATACGTATTTTCGTAAATCAAGTATACATTAGACTTTTTCTTTGAGGAAGTGTTTCTTTATTTCTATTTTATTTTTTAAAATTTTATCCCTTTATTTCAAATTTGCTGATAGTTTTTTAAAAATGTTTCTTATTTATTTAATTCCTTTTCAGTATAACAGAATTCATTGTTTATGCACCACACCCAGTGCTCCATGCAATACGTTAGACTTCTATGAATATATTTGCTCCCCTTTGGAAACTTAATATTTTTGCTCATTTTTCTATTTACTCAACATAGGACTGGACGAATTTCTGCATCTGACTATCTACATAATAATTATGCCATTTTTTGGTAAAGTCTGCAAACTCAAACCAAATCTATACTGAAAACTATAATATGCAGAACATAAACTAGGCAAAGCACCTTTGAAAGAATAACTATTAGTCTAGCATATGATTTTGAATAATAGAAATACAGAACATAAAATATGCCCCCCCCAAATAAACCCTTCTAGTTCTAAGATGCAGTAGAGCAGAGCAATTAAAAGCACAGACCGGGGCCAGAGGATCTGGGGCCTGCCATCTGCCATCTCCTAGCTTTCTGACCTTGAACAAGCTCCTGAAACTTTCTTGATCTCATTTTCCTCATCTGTTAAAATGTAGTTAATGTCAGTATTGTCCCATTGGAGTGTGAAGACTAAACACACACACACACACACACACACACACACACACACACAGGACTTCAAACAATGGATGGTATAGTAACCATCTGATATTTTTCTCAGTCTTTTTTTCCCCTCTGCTCTTACTATCTCCATAGACATCACATTAAAACAAAACAAAATTCACAAACGTGGGGCCACAAGAAAAACAGTTCCCTATTCGGAACATTTACATGCTAAATTCCACGGGTTCTAGCAGAAATCATTTGTGTTTAAAACTCAACTCTAAGATAAAGATCATTTCAACACGGTAGGCTGACTGTTCTGAAATATGAACAATAGGGTTCTTGAAGCCCATTTAGATCTATTAATTCATCTGTTATCACTGAAGGAAGCTTTGGGAAGTAGTTCATTTTTTTCCCCCCTGAGCAATTAGAAATTTCTGTAAATTACCAAAAAAAGTTATGAAAAGTATCAATTATAAAAGTTCCCTATTCATTTCCTTTCTGTGCCTTTACAAATGAGTCTAGAATAATAAAGAAGATATCAGTCATTTTTAAAGAAATTCTCTTTCCCTGTGACAAACTTTACTTCTTTTTGCCAGAATTCAGTAATTCACCTGAGTTGGCTAAGTATCAAAACAAGCCAGAAGCTAGGAAGCCGAACTAATGGAACTATGTAATCTCATGGGAAATTATTTGGCTCACTTAGGGCTCTTTTAGCAATGTGGATCAAAAACTGACCAGCACCATTTTAAGGAGTGCTTTTAATTTTATATGTAGGGAGGTAATTGAAAGACAGAAAAAAAAAACTGACCTAAAAAATAAAGTATGTATTAGCATTATTCTCTTATTTTCTGAGCCTTTGAATCAAAGGACACTGATGCCTGTGTGAACATTTTATTATTTTGAATATTATCCATTTACTATTCTGAATATTATTCCTTTACCATCAGGCTTCCATGTTCCTATAAAACACAAGCCTTCTTTATGCAACCTATTTTGCCAACTTTGCAGGCTGGGGTAAATCTGAATCTTTGGGCTTTTTATCCTAAAAATTAATCAGAATATCATAATTGGCTTTCACTCTGATCTGATTGATGGTACAAGCCTTATCTGCTTTAGCTCTATATGATGCCTTTCATTAATATACTAATAAAATTAAAGCATGTTTTATTTAGAAAATAGTTTTTTATGCCAGGTGAAGATCTAAGTATTCATTATGTATAGAAATTACTTCCCAATTTATCCTTAGACTCTACTTTCAGCAGAGCCTGGAAATCACCTCTAACTTGCCTCCTTGTTTCACTGCCGGACCTCTAGCCACCTACCACTCACCAGTCCCCATTCCTTCCCAAAGAACAGCCAGATAGATCTTCTAAACCTTCAAATGAGGTTATATTATACCACAATTAAATACTCTCTGCCATTCACATGCTGAAGCTCTAATTCCCAGTGTTTTGGGTTTTGGAGATGAGATGTTTGGGAGGCAATTAGGTCACGAGGGTAGACCCTCCATGAATGGGATGCGTGTCTTTATAAGATGAAACAGGGAGAGATGATCTCTTTGTAGGTGAGCACACAGTGAGAAGGCTGCCATCTGCAAACCAGGAAGAGGTTCCACACCAGGAACTGAATTGGTCAGTACCTTAAACTTGGACTTCTCAGCCTCTAGAACTGTGAGAAGTAAATTTCCATCGCTTATGCCACAGTAACCTGCTGTAGCAGCCCAAGATGACTAAGACCCTCTTCAATGACTTTCTGTGGTTCTTAGACGTGTTCCTAAAAGGCCTCCGCCTATATGAACTGACTCTTGCCTTCATCATCATCATCATCATCCCCCCAACCCCAACCCTGGCCTCTCTCTCTCTCTCACTTATTTTGCTCCAGCTATACTGCCCTTCAAATACCTTATATGTTGAGCTTTCTCTAGCTTGTTTTGCCTTCCAAGAGCATTCTTACTCCAGATGTTACCGAGGCTGGCTCCTTCTTTTCTTCAAGCCTAAATTCAAACGTCATCTTTCTCAAAGACTTCCTTACCATTCAGTAGAAAATAAAACTCTTTCAGCAGACCAGGAGTAACTATTTATTATAGAAACCTGTTTTATTTGCTCCAGAGTATTGCATCACAAATTGAGGTTTTTGTATTTGCATTTCTTTGAATTTGTTTTCTGTCTTCCCCAACTGAAGGGCAAGTTTTTAATAAGTCAGTATAAGGAGGACAAATTTAAACTGACTGGAGTTCGCTCAAAATTTCTCATTGTGTTACGAGTTATTATCTTGAAAAGATTTGTGTTTTCTTTGGAGGACACTCTATCAGACCGGGCCAAGCTAGAAAATATAAGCTAATGTATTTTAAATAGAAAAACTTTAACGTAGAGCACTGGTTACAAAGTTCATTGCCAAGGAAATCATGACACATTCTAGAGATTAATCATTATGTGTAGGCAACACCTCTAAAACCAGACAGTCAAAGGGAGGGAGTTACTGAAACTGAGATTGTGGAAGATGGGGTTTGGCAGGCCTATTTCGTGGAGGCAGGGCTTATCTGGAAAAAGCTGAGTCATAAATGAAATGCAGTTAGAAACTCAGCAGAGGGAGGTGCTGGAGGTGGGGAGAGGAAGGGAAATTGGGAGGGAGTGGTAGGAGGGAAGGAGAGGAGAGGAGGAGGATGAAAAGGAATGAGGGGAAGGAGGGAGAAAGGGATAGGGAGAGAAGAAAGGCTTGTCTTCCTGCTTTCCTGTCTTTGGCCAGTGGAAAGCAATGGCCAAACCTATCCAGGAAAGCAGAGAGCAAAGGAGCCTGGGAAGTGTAGTTCTCCCGGGTACAGAACTAAGCTCAGAAGGGCTGGGGATGCATAGCACTTAATACAATGGCATAACATATGTGCTGACAAGAAAGCATTCCACCACAAACTACAATCTGAAATCTCTCCTAAGAATGTCTAGCTATTTTTAGAGCTTCCAAGACCCTCTACTACAAAACTTCACCATGGGTATTTTGCCATACCTTTTCTAAAGGATTTTTGCAATCAATTTAAGAAATGGTTTCAGATTAGAACAATTATGATGCACCATATGCTCCAGAACCACACATACACACACACATGCACACACACACAGTATTTTCCAGACCAATAGCTGAGAAAGACTTGCCCTTTATGTTTGTCAATGACATAAGGATACATTATGAAAATGATTTCTTTTAGATTTCTGTAAAGGTTAGGACTTTTCAGTAGCAAGTAACAGAGAATTTTACAGGCTCAGACAAGGTAGGATCCAGGATTTAAACAGAACAAATACTGTTCTGCTTCTTCATCATTTTTTAGTCGGAGTCCTTCTTATGTTAGCTTCTTTCTCAGTCTCTCTCTCCACATTGGGAAAGATGGTCTCCAAGAGCCCAAATGTAGTCTATCTCCTTATGACTTGTAAAACAGAAGAAAGACAAATCGTCCTATAATCTGCATCAACTACTGGAAAAGACTATGACCTGGGTCAGCTGTGGAGGTGGTAAAAGAAACCTAGAGTGACTGTCAATCCTATCAAGACGATCTGGAGTGGGGGAGAGGGATTCCTCTACAAAAACCAGATGTCCAGCTAATCCCCCAGCACTATTCTTCCCAGTAGACCTCTCTGAAAACCAGAGCATAAAAGCATTGCCGCACATACTTGCTGCCTCTCGTTAGAAAAACCAAAAGTCACCAAAAGCAAGGTATCAGAAATCAAGAGTTGAGGCCAACATTTCTTTTTGGTGTTTATCTGTTTCCCGAAACATGGCTCAAACCAATGGGTGACTGAAGTAACTGTCTCAGGAGCTCACAAACGAATTGCGGGGCGGTGGGAGGTGCAGAAATATTCGGTCTGACCAACCAGCTGGTGAGGAGCTCAACGACATAAAGATGCTCTTTTTGAACTAAGGAGGCAACATTCTGAGAGAAAGTGACTGAAATCAACTTGTGTTCTGCTGAAAGGTCTTTTGGCCTTTCCCTTGGTATTTACGTCCATAAATAACCATCACGGACTTGAGTCCTCTTTCACTGTAGCAAGCTGTGTTTAGAACATGGGTAGAAATAATGTGCTGTGGAGTCTGTCTAAGGTTAGTGGTTATAAATTACCCTGGGTAAAATGGAGCATAAGCAATAGGCTAATCTGCTGAGGTTTCAGATATTGTATCTAAACACTATGAAAAATATTCCAAAGTTGTCAAAGGATCTTCATTTACTTGTTTCTAAACTGTTAAAAATGAATCTTTCTCTGTTGTTTATACCCACTGCTTTTTAGGAAAACAGACGTGCTTGGAGAATCAGTACAAATTCTCTACTTTCTTTGCATGTTTGCATTTTTACTTGAAGAGCTCTCTTTTCTATTGCTGGCTAGAATGAATAAGGCCCTTTCCCCCCTTTCTCTCTATTCCCAGGTTCCTCCCTAGACTTCTTTGGCAGACTGCAGAACACCTGTGAAACTGTGTGGGTAAGGGATGTCAGATTTTTGAAATCAGATTTTTCATTGATTTTTGTAATAGAAAAGTTACTAAGCCACGTTAAGTCTCAGTTTTAAACTATAAAATTGGGTGAATATACTACCTCATGAGACGAATGGTAGAATTAAAGCAAATAGCAGGTACAAGTTCACAATACTCAGTTACTAAGATCACTTAGTAACTGTTACTATTATCACTTAGTAACTGTTACTGTTTATAAGGGATGATGTTTGAGATACAGTCAAAGATTCCTATTGTCTTTATTCAGACAACAGGTGGTTGTATAATTATAAAGCAGTAACACCAGGTATTGTGTTCTGATATATAATCTTACCAATAGAAATCAGGATTTCCAAATTGCTTCAGGCTGATTGAAAAGCTTATGGATATTACAGACAATGAAAAGTAAAAATGCAGCAACCTGCTTCTTCAAAGACATTTAAGACATTTGAATCTGATGCAGATTCTTGTCTTAAATTAGTCAAAAATGGAGCATGCATGTTATTTTTCAGGTAGGCTGACAGATGCTTAAAATTGTAAATTTCTTTGCTTTTACCTTGCTTGGGGAAGAAAATTCTTTTTATCTTTATCCCTGCCATTGCATTTCTGCATTTTCCCTAAGTTTTTAGTAGAAGATGCATGAGAATGTGCCCATCCTCTTTTATCTCTAGATGATCTTTTCAATAGCACGCACCATAATTGAGTTCAGGTGGCTGCCTTAAATGAGATAAATCTCGAATGAGATTAAGATGAATGACAGCACTAGCTGGCCAAAGTCCCACTGTCCCAGAAAGAAATGAGAAATTAATGGACTCAACACCGGTGTTGTATGATTAAAAAAAACAAGTTTAAACATACGCTATGAACATTTCAGTGAAACATTTCCTGCCTTCCTTTCCTACCTTTAATATCCCCATACTCCTGGGATCAACCATGTAGAACCAGAACCGGACAGCACACATTCCGAGACTTGCTGGAAAGTACTGGGACGTAGTGATTCTTGCCATGTGTCCTTCTTTGTGTCCAGACGAGCTGACGTACAGGAAGTGCCGGCCGCTCCCTTGAAATAGACAAATACAACTCCTTCAGCACAACGATAGGTGTCATAGCGTGAGGCAGAATATATTTAAACCATGAGCAAACTGCATGCCTCCCCCCCCACACAAACAAACACAACTCATTTTCTTTCTGTGGAGTCACCAACCAATAATGTTTCATTCTTTTGACCCAAAAAGAAAAAAAAAAAAAAAGAGGAAGGGGAAGGAGCAGCAGGAGGAGAAAGAAGAAGGAAGAGAAGGAAGAAGGAAGAAGGAGAAGAAGGAGAAGAGCAGGAGGAGGAGAAAGAAGAAGGAAGAGAAGGAAGAAGGAAGAAGGAGAAGGAGAAGAAGGAGTAAATACAAATATGAGGTTAATAAGACAGGCTGGTTGGAGTCCTCCTGAAATCATTAAGGGGTTGCTTGTTCTTGTATCCACTTAAAAAAATAATAATGGACTTTATTTTTTAGAGCAGTTCTGAGCTTCAAGGGAGTTGAGAGAAATTACAGAGTTCCAACCTCCCCTGTACATGGAATTTGCCCATTATTAACACTTTGCATTAGTGCAGCACTTCATTACATTCAATGAATGAGCCTATATTGATGCATTATTATTGACTGAGGTCCATGGTTTACATCAGGACTCATTCATTCCCTTGTGTATTCCATGGGCTCTGATGAATGCATAACGACATGTCCACCACTGCCGTATTGTGCGGGAGAGTTTCTGTGCTCTAAGATCTCCTGTGAAGCCCCTCTCCATCTCTTCCTCCCACTCTCCCCCAACAAATGCCTGGCAACCACTGATCTTTTTACTATATCCACTGGTTTCTCTTTTCCAGAGTATGATATGCTTGTAATGATATAGTATGTAGCCTTTCTAGGTTAGCTTCTTTCACTTAACAATATGCATTTAAGGATCTTCTATATCTTTTTTTGTGGCTTGATAGCTTACTTCATTTTATCACTGAATAATATTCCTTTGTATACATGTACCACAGTCTGTTTATCCATTCACCTATGAAGGACATCTAGGTTTTTTCTAACTTTTAACAATTATGAAGAAAGTTACTATAGCAACTGTGTGCATGCTTCTGTGTAAGCGCAAGTTTTAATTTGTGTTTATACCAAGGAGCACAACTGTTGGATCTTATGGTAAGAGTATGTTTAGTTTTGTAAAAAACGCCAACCTGTCTTCCAACATAGGCCGTACCATTCTGCAGCCCCATTAACAAGGAAGGAGAGCCCCCTGTCCTCTTTATCCCCATCAGCATTCATGTTGTCAGTGTTTTGGATTTTAATTATTATACTAGGTATGCGGTGGTATTTCATTTCAACTCAATGTCATTTCAATGTGCATTTTCCTGATAACATATAATATGGAGCATTTTTTTCTTATACTTATTTGCCACCTGTCTATGTTCTACAATAGGTATCTGTTCAGATTTCTTGTCTATTCTTTACTTTTTATTTTACTGTTAAGTTTTAAGCATTCTTTTTATATGTTGGACACAGTCCTTTCTCAGATTTGTGTTTACAACTATTTTCTCCATGGCTGTGGCTTAAGTTTTATTTTTCTTAATAGTGTCATATGCAGAATGGAAATTTTAATTTTAATGAAGTGCAACTCAGCAATTTTTTCATTCACAACTCAAGCTTTTAGTATTGTATCTGAAAATTCATCACCAAACTCAGAGTCACCTAAATGTTCTCCTATTTTGTCTTCTAGGAGTTTTATACTTTTACATTTTACTTTCAGATCTATAATCTACTTTGAGTTAATTTTCACAAGAGGTTTAAGTTCTGTGTCTTGATTTTTTTTTCATATGGATGTCCAGTTATTCTAACACCATTTATTGAAAAGACTATCCATTCTTTGTTGAACCCTTTGTTCATTTGTCAAATATAAGTTGATCTTATTCCTATGGGTCTATCTCTGAGCTCTCTGTTCTGTTCCATTTATCTATTTATCTATTATTTTTCCAATATTACAGTCTTAATTACTACAGCTTCATAGTAAGTCTTAAAATAAGGTATTATATTTCCTCCAACTTTGTTTTTTTAGTACTTCAATATTTTGTTGGCTATTGTGAGTCTTTTTCCTCTCCATATAAACTTTAGAATCAGTTTGTTGCTATCTATAAAATTATGTGCTGGAATTTTGATTGGAATTACCTTGTACATATACATCAAATTGGGAAGAATGGACAGCTTCAAAATACTTATTCTACCTGTCCATGAACAGGGAATATCTCCCAATTTATTTAGATCTTTGATTTCTTTCATCAGAGTTTATATTTTTTCTCATGTAGAACCTGTAATTATTTGTTATATTTATACTTAAGTATTTCTCTTTCTCTCTCCCTGGTATTAATATAATCATTATTGTGTTTTAAATTTCAAGTTCTAATTTTTCAGTGCTAGCATATAATAAAGTAAGTGACATTTGTGTACTAACCTTGTATATGACAACATTGCTATAACTGATTATTAATTCCAAGAGTTTTCTTTATGGTGTATAACTGAGATTTTCTATATAGATAAATCATGTCATCTGCAAACAAACACAGCTTTATATCTTCCTTCCTAATCTTTTGTTTTCCTCACTTGCCTTATTGTATTAGTTATGACTTCTGGAATGATGTTGAATATGAGTTGTGAGAACAGACAACCTTGCCTTATTCCTGCTCTTACCAGGAAAGTACCTAATTTCTCACAATTATAAATGTTTGCTGTATGTTTTCTGTAGGTATCTTTTTTCAGATTTACTGAAGCATAATTGACAAATACAATTGGAATTGAAAGTGTAACATGATGATTTGACATTTGTACACACATTGAAAGGATTCTCACAAATGAGTTCATCCATGCATCACCTCACGTATTTACTTTGTGTGTGTGTATGTGTATAAGAATGCTTAAGATCTACTCTCATAGCAAATTTCAAGTATATAATACAGTGTTATCAACTATAGTCACCATAAAAATATAGAATAGATTACAAATTCATGTGTCATCCTTGTGTAAGGGCCATGCTAATCTTCTCTGTATCATTTCAATTTCAGTATGTGCTGCAGAAGCAAGATACTCTTTATCGAGTTAGAGACGTTCACCTCTATTTTTAGTTTACTGACGTATTTTATCACAAATGGATGTTGGATTTTCTAAATGCTTTTTTTGCATCTATTGACATGATCATTTGATTTTTTTCTTTGCTCTGTTGATGTGATGGATTATATTAATTGAATTTCAAATATAACACCAGTCTGACATACTTGAATAATTTCCACTTGGTTGTGCTGCATATATATGTTTTCATTAGATTAGATCCACTAATATTTTGTGGAGAACTTTTGCATCTATGTTGATGAGAGACAGTGATTTGTAGTTTTCTTTTCTTGTAATGTCTGTTTTTTATTTGAAATCCTCGTCTGATTTAGAACAAGGCAGAAAATGTTCCTTTTGTTTGTATTTTCTGAACTATATATAACTGGTTTAATTTCCTCTTTAAATGTTTGGGAGAATTCACCAGTGAATCCAGTGAAGTCTAGTGATTTCGGATTTGGAAGATTTTTAATTATGTATTCAATTTTTTTAAAAGATTTATTTGAGAGAGCCTGAGTGTGTGGAAGTCGGTGGGGGGCGGGGGCTACAGAGAGAGAGAGGGAGAAAGAATCTCCAGCAGACTCCCTGCTTAAATGTGGAGCCTGAGTAGGGCTCAATCCCATAGCCCTGAGATCATGACCTGAGCTGAAATCAAGAGTTGGACATCTAACCAACTGAGCTACCCAGGTACCTCTGTAAGCAATTTTTTTGTTAAAAGCTTATTTAGATTATCTATTTCTCATGTGATTTTCGTTGCTTGTATCTTTGATGGAATTGGTCTACTTAGATTACCAGATTTGTGGGCACCTAGTTGTACATAATATTTTTCTATTATCATTTTAGTGTCATGGATAAGTAATGATGGTTCCTCCTTTTATTTCTGATAATTAGCAGTTTGCATTTTCTTTCCTTTTTAGGTTTATATATCTAGAAGGTCTTCAATTTTATTAATTTTTTCAACAAACTAGATTTTCATTTTGATTTTACCTATGATTTTTTTATTTTTATAATTTCAAGTTTTTATTTAAATTCAAGTTAGCTAACATAACAGTGTAATATTAGTTTCAGGAGTAGAATTTAGTGACTCATCACTTACACAGAACTCATCACACATGCCCTCCTTAATACTATCACCAATTAACCCATCCCCCCACCAACCTCCTATTCACCAACCCTCTTTGTTCTCAGTAGTTAAGAGTCTCTTACAGTTTGCCTCCCTCTCTCTTTTCCCCCATGTTCATATGTTTTGTCTCCTAAATTCCACATAAGTGAAGTCATATAGTATTTGTTTTACTCTGACTTCTTTTGCTTAGCATAATACACTCTAGCTCCATCCACATTCTTGCAAATAGCAGGATTTCATTATTTTTTATGGCTGAGTAATATTCCATTATCTACCTATCTATTCATCTGTCTCATGTTTTTTTATCCATTCGTCAGAAGATGGATATTTGGGCTCCTTCCATGATTTGACTATTGTTGACAATGCTGCTATAAACATCAGGGAACAGGTGCCCCTTCGAATTTGTATTTTTTAAAATTTATTTATTTGAGAGAGAGAGAGAGAGCAATCACAAGCAGGGGGAGGGGCAGAGGGAGAGAGAGAAACTCAAGCAGACTCCCTGCTGACCATGCCCCTGAGATCATGACCCGAACTGAAATCAAGATCAGACACTCAACGAACTAAGCCACCCAGGAACCCCACTTCAAATCTGTACTTTTGTATCCTTTGGGTAAATGCCCCATAGTACAGTTGCTGGCTCATAGGCTAGTTCTGTTTTTAACTTTTTGAGGAAACTCTGTACTGTTTTCCACAGTGGCTGAACCAGTTTACATTCCCACCAATAGTGTAAGTTCCCTTTTCTCCACATTCTTCCCCATGTGCTGTTTCCTGTGTTGTTAATTTTAGCCATTCTGACAGGTGTGAAGTGATACTGCATTGTAGTTTTGATTTATATTTCCTTGAGGATAAGTGACATTGAGCATCTTTTCATGTGTCTTTCGGCCATCTGGCTGTCTTCTTTGGAAAAATGTCTTTTCATATCTTCAGCCCATTTCTTAACTGGATTATTTGCTTAATGATTTCCTGATTTCAATTTTAGAAATTACTCTTCTTTTCCTAGTTTTCTAAGTTGCAAACAAATTAAAAGTTTTAAATCGTCCTCCTAATATATGCATTTGTTGCTAAAAAATTCCTTCTATGCATTTTCACTGAATCTCACAAATTTTTGTAAGTTATATTTGCTTTTTCATTTAATTCAAAATAGTTCAAAATTTCCCTTCATATTTTTTCTTTGATTCATTATGTTATCTAGAAATCTACTTATTTAGTACTTTAACTATCCTGGAATTTTCCAGTAATATTTCTGTTACTGATTTCTACCTTAATTCCATTAGGGTCTGAGAGCTCACATTGTAGGATTTCAAGTTTGTTAAGATGTGTTTTATGGCTCAAATGTGGGCTATCTTGGTGAATGTTTCATGTCAGCTTGTGAAGAACGTATATTCTGCTGTTGTTAAAGGATTCTATAATGTCAGTTGTATCCAGTTGATTGATGGTGCTGTTCAGCTTAACTATGTCCTTACTGATTTCTGCCTGTTGGCCCTACTATTGACAGAGGGGTGTTGAAGTCTCCAGCTGTAGTAGTGGATTCATTTTTTTTCTTCTTGCAATGCTATTAGGTTTGCTTTCTGTATTTTGATGTTCTCATGTTAGGTGCTTACCCACTGAAGGGTATATTGTCTTCTTAGAGTAATGACCTTTTTATCATTTTATAATCCCCCTCTTTATCCCCACATGTTCTCCTTCCTCTGAAGTCTTTGTCTGAAATTAATGTTAACATGGTATATTTTTCTCCATTCTTGCACTTTTTTTCTCATTCATTCATTCAATGTATTTATACTGGAAATGGGTTTGTTACTGACAATACATGGTTCTTTTGTTTTAATCTTCTCTTAGTCTTTTAGTTAGCAAATATAGATAGACTAGCAACATTTAAGCTGATTACTGAGATAGGTGGATTAGCATTTACCTTATTTGTTATAATTTGCTATTCACTGGTATTGTTCTTTCTTTCTCTTCTTTTTCTTTCACTCGTGTTCAGTCTTCTCTGATCTTAATTGAGCATTTCATATGATTTCATTTTTTATGCCTTAGCATACCAATTACATATATATTTTTAATCTTTTCTAGTGGTTGACAGTGAGTTTGCAATATACATTACCACTAGTCCAAGTCCTCTTTAAAATATCACGATACCACTTCATGAGTAGTGTAAGAAACATACCAGATTATTTTCCCAGTAAGCTCTCCCATCCCTTATCTCTTAGGTCAGTTGTTTGTTTTTTGTTTGTTTTTATTTGTTTTGTTTTGTTTTTAGGTCCGTTAGGTGCTAGTAAAATAGTTTCTCTTGAGGGCAGGCTTGTTATGAAAAACAGAAAGCTCTGGGAAATTTCCAGAATGGCTATTTCTTCCCTCTACCTGCTGAAAGCAGAGAGGAGCTTCCTCTGATCTTCACTGTGAAAAACTGACAGGGTTCCTAAGGGTAAAACTTACAAAAGTGTGGGGGCTTCCTAACACTGAAACCCCCTGGACTAGATCTCCAACTCATCTACATTGAACCCACAGCAATCCATCAGTAATCGGTGAGGATGTCCTGCCCTATACGGATTCCTGTTTGACCCCATACTGACTGGAGCATCTGCTCCAGTAAGTTGTGATATCTAGTTTCCACTTGCTTGTCTCCAGTCTGAGGGCAGTGATGTGTGTGGAGCCCTTAATTCCCTAATAAATATTAAAAGAGTTGTTGATTTTTAGTTTGTTTCTTATTATGGGGAAAGAAATAATGACTTCTAGCTCCTTACATGCCAGACCAGATACTGAAAGTGGCATCTATTTTTTTAATAATTTATTTTAGAGAAAGAGAGAGAGAGAACATGCGCCTTTGCACAAGTGAGTGGGGGGAGGAGCAGAGGGAGAGACTCTCCAGCAGACTCCCCACTGACCTCCAGCTGGATGTGCAGGCTCAAATCTCACAACCCTCAGATCACAACCTGAGCTGAAACCAGGTGTTCGATGCTTAACTGACTGAGCCACCCAGGCACCCCCATTTTTTTAAGTTCCTTACTGAAAATATTTCTGTTCACCTAGAATGCTTTATAAAAGTCTCGCCAAAAACAAAAACAAAACAAAAACACCTTAAGAAAAATACCAAGGAATATGACATGTGAATGAATGCTGCAAGATTTTCCTCAATATAAAATAGTAGTGGAAACAACCTGTAAAGTTTCCTGGCTTGCACCATTGAACTGTTTTCTATCCTCACTGTTTTATGAAATACACGTACTAGCAAACATTGGTTTAGGAAAATTGTGCACAATATTTTAAGTCAGCCACATAAGAGTTTGCTTTCATATTTCTTTGCAAGGATAACATGTTTGTTTTCTTATTTGGAATAGGAAGACATGCATGTGGCATGTGCAGCCAAGATATACCTAGACA
>RCUC01144466.1:0-36709 GCA_003697995.1 Taxidea taxus jeffersonii
GTGTGTGTGTGTGTGTGTGTGTGTGTGTGTGTGTGTGTGTACTGCATCCCTCTTATCCATTCATCTAACCATAGACACTGAAGTTGTTTCTGTATCTTGGCTATTTTAAACAATGTTGAAATGAACATAGGGTATATCATTTTGGATTGGTGTTTTGTTTTCTTTGGGTAAATACCCAGTAGTGGAATTACTAGATCATATAGTATATCTGTTTTTAATTTTTTGAGGAACCTCCCTATTGTTTTCCATAGTGGCTACACCAATTTACATTCCCGCCAACAGTGTAGGAGGAGTCCTTTTCCTCCATATCCTCTCTAACATTTACATCTTTTTGATTCTAGTTATTCCAGCGGTTTTGATTTGCATTTCCCTGACAATTAGTGGTGTTGACTAATCACTAATCGTGAATCTCTTTTCAATTTACTGACACATTTATTGGTCAGTGCCAGTCACATCAGACAATAGGGCTTTTATTATGGTCATTTCAGGCAAGCCTTATGTTCAATATGAACAGGTAACACTTCTACCAAAATTTATGACATTTGTAGCCTTTGGGTTTTAAACTATTGTCAGGAGAGAAATTTTCTCCTTAGGCTAACATCCTAGCATAACAATCAGTTGTAAAGTTAACATTCCAGTGGACCAAAATCAAAGTAATACCTATGGAAACTCCCTACTATGAAGTTGCTTTTTTCTCCTTGATCTCATAAAAATGTATATGTTTGTTTCATAATTAAGATAAAGTCATCAAACCACTTTATATCATCTAAAATGAATTATGTTCTATAAATCTGTAAAATATTCCTGCCTAAGCCAAAATTTTGAGAATAATCATTAGTAATTTTATGTGCCAAATTGTACTAATATAGACACACCATCTACATTTACATAGTTACTTTTCACAGTACTATATAACTGAAAAAATTAAGTGCCAGACATAATAAATAAGTTGCCTGCAGTCACTGTATGTAATAATATGAAAGGCAATAGCCAGGATTTGGCCTCTGGTCTCTTGAGCTCCAAAACTGGAGCATCAAAACAAGGCTATCAAGAGCCCCCAGATTATATCAGTTTGATGCTACTCAACTTAAGGCTCCCAGAGTCATGAGAACACCTAGATTTTATCTTTTTTCAATGGCTCCATGTAATTTTTTTAAGTTGCTGGTTATAACATGCAGTTATATAATTTAAAAGTACTAGATGGGGGTGCCTGGGTGGCTCAGTGGGTTAAAGCCTCTGCCTTCAGCTCGGGTCATGATCCCAGAGTCCTGGGATCGAGCCCTGCATCAGGCTCTCCACTCAGTGGGAAGCCTGCTTCCTCCTCTCTCTCTCCCTGCCTGCCTCTCTGCCTCTGTGTGATCTCTATCTGTCAAATAAATAAATAAAATCTTTAAAAAAAAATAAAAGTACTAGATGGTCCTGCACAAAATTTATTTGGAACAGAAAAGTACACATACATATTACTAATAAGAAAATACTTCAGAAAAAAAAAAGAAAGTACTTCAAAGGAAGGACATAAAAGGAATAATTTGGGGATTTTTAACTCATTCATACAAATACCTACTCTGGATTTATACTCAGCACTGAGAATACAGAGGTGTCTAGGACAGTATGATTGTCCTCAAGGAGCTCATGATCTGGGTGAGGAAGAGATAATTAAGCAGTTGTAACATGATAGCTTAGCAGTTCTAATAGAGATCTATTCTAAACACTGCAGAAGACAGAGGTGATGAAAACCTCAACAAACGTCTGGAAGGAACATATCTCAATATAATAAAGGCTATGGATGACAAGCCCACAACTAACATCGTACACAACAGTGAAATGTTGAAATCTATTCCTCTAAGATCAGGAAAAGAGAAGGATGCCCACTCTCACCATTCTTATTCAACAGAGTACTGGAAGTCCTTATGAAAACAATCAAGCAAGATAAAGAAATAAAAGGTATCCAGCACAAAAATAGACATATCGATCAATGGAACAGAATAGAGAGCCCAGATATAAAACTACACTTAATGGTCACTTAATCTATGACAGAGGAGGAAAAAATATGCAGTGGAGAAAAGACAATCTCATCAACAAATGGTGCTGGGAAAACTGGACAGACACATGTAAAAGAATGAAATTGGACCACTTTCTTACACTGAACACAAAAATAAAATCAAAATGGATTAAGGACCTAAAATGGGAGACCTGAAACCATAAAACTCCTAGGAGAAAACACAGGCAGTAATTTCTTTGACATCAGCTACAGAAACATTTTTCTAGATATGTCTCCTCAAGCAAGGGAAACAAAAGCAAAAATAAACTTTGGGATGATACCAAAATAAAAAGCTTTTTGCACAACGAAGGAAACCATGAACAAAATGACAAGGCAACCTACTGAATGGAAGAAGATATTTGCAAATGGTATCTCCAACAAGGGACTAATATCCAAAATATATAAAAAACTTATACAACTTGACACCAAATAACAGTAATAATAATAGCAATCTGTAAAAATGGACAGAAAACCTAAATAGACATTTTTTTCCAAGGAAGACATACACATGGCCAGCAAACATAAGAAAAGATGCTCAGCACCATTAATCATCAGGGAAATGCAAATCAAAACCACAATATATCACATTAGACCTGTCAGAATAACTAGAATCAAAAAGACAAGAAACAAGTGTTGAGAATGTGAAGAAAAAGGAACCATCATGCACTGTTGGTGCAAATGCAAGCTAGTACAACCACTGTGGAAGACAATTTGGAAGTTCTACAAAAAGTTAAAAATAGAGGGGCACTCAGGTCCATTAAGCATCTGCCTTTGGCTCAGGTCATGATCCTGGAGTCCTTGGATCAAGACCCACACTTGGGGTGGGGGGTGGGGGGGGTCCTTGCTCAGCAGGGAGTCTGTTTCTCCCTCTCCCTCTGCCCACACCCCTTTTTTGTGCTCTTTTTCTCTCTCAAATAAATAAAACCTTTAAAAACTATATGAACCAGTAATTCACTACTAGATATTTTCCAACAAAAGCAAAAACACTAATTTAAAAAGATATATGCACCCCTACATTTATTTCAGCATTATTTATAATAGCTAAGATATGGAAGTCCAAGAGTCCATGAACTGATGAACGAATAAAGAAGAGGTGATATATATATATACATATATATATAATAATGTATAAATACATATATTTATATATTATATATAATTTATTTTATATATTTAATTTAATTTATCCGTTCTTTATATATAATTATAATATATAGATATATAATATATATATATATAATGGAATGTTACTCAGCCATAAAAAAGAATGAAATCTTGCCCTTGCAACAACATAGATCTACAGAGCATCATGCTAAGTAAAATAAGTCAGACAGAGAAAGACAATACTATATGATTTCACGTATATGTGGAATTAAGAAACAAAACAAATGAACAAACAAAAAATGTGACAAAGAGAAGTCAGATTCTTAAATACAGAGAACAAGCCTGTGGTTGCCAGAGGAAAGGTAGGTGGGGGATGGGTGGAACAGGTGAAGGAGAAAAAGAATACACTTATTATAATGAACACTGAGTAGTATATAGAATTATTGAATCATTATATTTTAGACCTGAATCTAATATAACACCGGTGTGTATGTTAATTATACCTCAGTTTTTTTTAATTTTTTATTTATTTGACAGACAGAGATCACAAATAGGCAGAGAGGCAGGCAGAGAGAGAGGGGGAAGCAGGCTCCCCACCATGCAGAGAGCCTGATGCGGGGCTCGATTCCAGGACCCTGAGACTATGACCTGAGCCGAAGGCAGAGGCTTAACCCACTGAGCCACCCAGGCACCCTTATACCTCAGTTTAAAAAAAAAAGTCACCCAAGTTGGAAAGGAAGAAATAAAATCTCTTTATTTGTAGATGTTATGATCTTAAAGATGTGATGATATGATCTTAAAGATCCTAAAGACTCCACCAAACAAACTCTGAGAACTAATCAATGAATTTAGTAAACTTGCAGGATACAAAAGTCAACATACTGAAATCAGTTGTACTTCTATCTATTAACAATGAAGTATCTGAAAAAGAAAATCCCTTTCACAACTGCATCAAAAACATTAAGTAATTCAAAATAAATTTAAGGAGGTGAAAGATCTATACACTGAAAACTATGAATCTATAGATTCAATGCAATGCCTATTAGGATATTAATGACATTTTTCTCAGAAATAGAGAAAACAGTCCTAAAATTTGTATGGAACCACAGAAGACCCGAAATAGCCAAAGAAATCTTAAAAAAGAACAAAGATGGAGGCACTACACCTCCTGATTTCAAACTATATTATAAAGCTATAATAATCAAAACACCATTTGGTACTGGCATAAAAGTAGATACATAGACAAGTGGAACACAATAGAGAGCCCAGAATAAAATCCCAGATAAAATATATAACCAATTAATATTCTACAAGGAAGCTAAGAATACCCAATAGAAAAAGGATAGTCTCTTCCACAAATTGTGCTGAGAAAACTATGCTGCGAGAAGAATGAAATTGGACTCCCATTTTACACCACTCACAAAAATTAATTCAAAACAAATTAAAGACTTAAACATAAGACCTGAAGTTGTAAAACCCCAAGGAGAAAACATAGGAGGAAGATCCTTGATATTAGTCTTGACAATGATTTTTTTGGATCTGACACCAAAAACACAAGCAACAAGGCAAAAATAAATAAGCAGTACTACATAAAACTAAAAGCTTCTGCGCAGCAAAAAGAACAATCAACAAAATGAAAAGGCAGCCTGTGGGATAAGAGAAAACATTTTCAAATCATATATCTGAAACTATATAAAGAACTCACATAACTCAGTACCAAAAAACAAAACAAACAAACAAAACAACAACAACAACAACAACAAAAACCAAGCAATCCAGTTTAAAAATGGGCAGAGGAACTAAACAGACAGTTTTTCAGAGTAGACATAAAAATAGTCAACAGGTACATGAAAAGATGCCCAACTAAGATGCCCTAATCCTCAGGGAAATTCAAATCAAAAGTATAATGAGAGAGACGCCTGGATGGCTCAGTTGGTTAAGCCGCTGCCTTCGGCTCAGGTCATGATCCCAGCATCCTGGGATCGAGTCCCACATTGGGCTCCTTGCTCAGCAGGGAGCCTGCTTCTCCCTCTGCTTCTGCCTCTCTGTCTGCCTGTGCTTGCTCTCTCTCTCTCTCTGACAAATAAATAAATAAAATCTTTTTAAAAAAGAAAGTATAATGAGATACCGTCTCACACATATTAGAATGGCTATTATCAAAAGGACAAGAGATAAGAAATGTTGGCAAGGAAGTGGAGCGAGGGGAACTCTTGTACACTCTTTGGTGGGGGATGTAAATTGGTACAGCTATAGAAAAAACATGGAGTTTCCTCAAAAAATTAAAAATAAAACTACCATATGATCCAGTAATCCCCCTTCTGGGTCTATATCCAAAGGAAATGAAAACAGGATAGTGAAGAGGTATCTGCACTCCATGTTTATTGCAGCATTATTCACAATAGCCAAGATACGAAAATAACCTCACTGTCCACCAAAGGTAAAGGAGATATGGTATATATACATATAAACAATGAAACATTATTCGGCCATTACAGAGAATAAAATCCTACCATTTGCAACAACACAGGTAGATCTTGAGGGCATTATGGTAAGTGAAATAAGTCAGACAGACAAAGACAATTACTGTACGATATCACCTATATGTGGTATCTAAAGAAGCCTAACTCATAGGTACAAAGAAGAATGGTGGTTACCAGATGCTTGGAGGCAAAGAGTACAAACTTCCAGTTATAAGATAAATATACCCTGGGGATCTAATGCACAGTATTGGATTTACAAATAACAATATTCTACTATATACTTGAGAGCTACTAAGAGAGTAGATCTTAAATATTCTCATCACAAAAAAAGAAATGGTAATTATGTGATGTGATGGATGTGTTAGCTAACACTATGGTAATAATCATATTGTAACATATAAGTGTATCAAATCAACATATTGTACATCTTAAACTTAGACAACGTTATAATGAGATACACAATATTTATTGAAATATCAATTATAGGGGCACTTGGGTGGCTCAGTCAGTTCACCATCTGACTCTTAATCTCAGTCCAGGTCTTGAGCTCAAGGTAATGAGTTCAAGCCCCATGTTGGGCTCCACACTGGATATGGAGCCTACTTAAAATATTATATATATATATATATATATATATATATATATACATACACACACACACATACAAACACACACACACATATATATACACATATACATATATATGCATAATATATATAATATATGTGTGTAAATATATGTATGTATATTTGTGTGTGTGTATCCCACTTATATCTCAATAAATCTGAAAAAAAAAACAAAGAGGTGATAAATTTGCCAGGGAGGGGGTGCCTGGGTGGCTCAGTGGGTTAAACCTCTGCCTTCGGCTCAGGTCATGATCTCAGGGTCCTGGGATCGAGCCCCGCATCGGGCTCTCTGCTCAGCCAGGAGCCTGCTTCCCTTCCTCTCTCTCTGCCTCTCTGCCTACTTGTGATCTCTGTCTGTCAAATAAACAAATAAAATCTTTAAAAAAAAAAATTTGCCAGGGAGTACACCACAGAAAAGAGTGTTTTGTCACTGACACTCTGCAACTGCTGGCACATGGTACTAATAAAAATCAGATGACTTTTAGTTAGTTTTGTTTTGTGTTAAACTGTCTGTAGCCAATGCATTGGTTTCTGCCTATACGCAGGCGAACGGTTCCCACAACCATGACACCCCCCACCCTGGCATGCCCCTGTGAATTTGAGCTAGGTCTTGCTAAACAGAGAAGACAGGGAAGGTCATTCCAAACAGAGACAGTCCTCTAGTTGAACAAGCCTGGTGATATGAAGAAACAGGCAGGGCAAGAAGTTTGATATAGCTAAGCACAGGGTACAAAGAACCAGGTTGATACAAAGACAATCTAAAGTCAAACCAGAATCAGAGCTGACTGGCTCAGGACACCAGACTTTATCCTACAGGCAATGGGAAGACTGGGTGATCTGATGTTCCCTAGAGTCCTAAGTTCAAATCCTGCCTTGATCATTTAGCTACTACTTGATCCCAACACATGAACCTCTCATATCAAGGGAATCACAAAATGCCTACTCTATATGGTTGTTGTGTGGACTGACAGTGATGATGGGTTTAATGCCCTGTACGGTACGATGGGACAGTACGGAAGAGCTCACTGAAGGGCTTTAAACCGAAGAATGACATGATTCGATCTGTGGTTTAGAAAGATTTCCCTGGCAACAGTGTGGAGTCAGGGAGATGAATAAGGAACTCCTGTGCAACTGTAGGTAAACGAAGGAGAAGATAATGTATTCCAGGTAGCAATTGTAGCAGGAAATTCGAAGCAGGAAATAAGTTCTAGAGATATTTAGAGGAGGGGGAGGAACTAAATGTGAAGGAAGACTCTGTGGATACATTCAGCATTTTTTTTTTTAAGATTGATTGATTGACTGATTGATTGATTTGACAGAAGAGATCACAAGTAGGCAGAGAAGCCTGCAGAGAGAGGAGGAAGCAGGCTCCCTGCTGAGCAAAGAGCCTGATGTGGGACTCGATCCCAGGACCCTGAGACCATGACCTGAGCCGAAGGCAGAGGCTTAACCCACTGAGCCACCCAGATGCCCCCATTCAGCATTTTATTAGCCCACCAACAACCAAAGCGATGATTCACATAGTATATATACAATGATATTTTTTCACTCTGTACACTTATTTATATCTCCCTCGGAATAAAAAACAAAAAACATTGCATTTTGATTAAAAGACCTACGGGTCAAGAGTCAAGTACACCAAGTTCAGTTCTGACTCAGCCTTAGCTGCCTCTATGACCTGTGTCTCAACTTCCTCATTCAGAAACATGAAGAATATATGCATTCTACCTAGTCACAGGATTTTTAAAAAGAATGAAGAATATTATTACCAACAATATTTCTAGTTTCATAATAGGTATTGAATTAATAAGAATGAAATTCTCTGTGATTATATACAATGTTACTGTGGGGACAACTCTCTATACTATTTTAGTAACTTTCCTGTAAGTCTGAAATTATTTCAAAATAAAAATTAAAAGTTATAAGGACGTGAATGTACTTGCAACCCATGTGTGAATCGAAATAGCTGTTCTCAGAGATGCAGTCTGTGGAGAAATGGGGACTATTCAAGCTAAGTTTCAGTGATGTTCCCTGGTGGATTGAATGGCTGCCCAGTGACACACGGACTCTTAGAAGCTCCCTGTTGGCAGTATTCTGAAATCTGCTCTTGCCAAACCTTTCTTTTCATGTAAGAATGACAGCAAACAGCCAAATTAAATGGGAAATCTTGGGCTTATTTGAAAGATACCTTTGGAAAATGGCTGTGAGTAGCCATTTGTCATCACCACCAAGCCCTGGAGATGTTGGAAGAGGACCCTGGGGCTTCACACCTCAGCTCATCTCCAAGAGCCTTGCTCACTTGTTCTTTCACACAGGATCAGAAGGTCTGTGCACAGTTCTTCTTGGAACCCAAGTCTCGAGCACAAGAAGAGGAGATGAGCATTTTTTTGAAAGAAAAATTATGCCAGACGCTATTAGCAGTTTCCCTTTCCCCTCGAATGAAAGAGTTTTTCTTTTAAAGGTTTTCATTAGTAGGAGACATTAATGGGAAAATAAGGTTTGCCTGTGTGTCCTGCATGCTGGGGCCATTGGTATGAGCACAGAAAACTTAATAAAAGCCACCGCATTAATAAAAATTACTGCATTGCCTACTCTCCTAACCAAAGAACCACCTTACTGATGAGGAAGCAGAAGTTGAGGAAAATGAGGTGTCTTGCTAAGAGTCTCTCCTCCTCTTAATCTTAGAAGAATCTATTTAACTTCAGAACATCCATTCCTGTCTAACAATATATAGCAAGTAGCCATGGGTGGATCCAGGTAGAACTCTAAACAAGAAATAAATATGCATGAACAGCCATCATCAAAACAGGCTTTCATTGCCCTGAAACTACTCTGGGGAGACTAACCTAAAATCACCCACCCCTCCATCCAACCACAAGAAAAACAAAGCTCCCACAAAGCAGAGCCCCTCCAAGCACACATAATCACTGGATTATAATTCTCCTCACATACACACGTGCAAAGAAAGGTCTTTCGAATGGAGCAAATAATCCATTAAATACTCAATTAAAGCCATTTCCAGAATGTACAAGAATGCGATTTAGGTCACACACACGATGTCAGAAATACGGTTGAATCTCATCAATCAATGAAGCAGAAGAAAATAAGATTGAAACCAGTTGTTTGGCTTCATGTAGCTAAAACAACTGTGCGATTAACTAAATTTTTCTCTTTCTAACTGGTTGTCATGGTATTGTACAGATAGAATCTTAGACTGAGCCTGCAGACAATAATGAATTTGTGACATTCATCCTTGACCCTTATATTGCAATTATATCAGGGCTGTCATTCTCCTATGATATAGAATCACAATACAATCTCTTAAAAGTCTCAGCAATTTGGGGATGGGAAAGCCAAGGAGTGGTGGAAGGCCATATTTTTAATCATTTTAAAAGATGGTTTTATTATTTTCAAATATTGTACACATTCAAAATCTGATACACACAAGTACTAAAAATAAATTCAATTAAGACAATGAAAAAATGGCAAAAGTCCACATTGCACAGTAATATGTCAAAAATATGCAGTTATTTCGGTGTACAAACATCAATTGCTTTGCACTGGGATAAAGGCACTTTCACGCAATGAGAACCTCAATAATGCCAACTGTCATTAATATTTAGTGGACAATCAAAAATCCAGAAGTTTTACATGTATTTTCTCATTAAACCTCCCCATGACCATTTAAGATAGGGTCTAAGATGATCCCAGCTTTACAATCTTAAGGAGAGTAAGTGCCTTGCACACAGCTAGCAAGGAGTGGGGTCCCTGCCCATTTTACTCCTAGGTCTGAAACCTTAATTCACCTTGCACAGCCTCTGAGTGCACACTCTACCCTGCCAGATGTCCAAAACTGATTCCTTCAGTTGCATCTCTTATCCATGTTTAGCCCCTATTTCCAATCTCACTGAGACCCAAGGGCTCCTTTCAGATAAAGAATAAAGTGTGACTGCAGCATTATTTACAGTAGCCAAATAGAGAAGCAACCCAAGTGCCCTCGGATGTGGAATATATATGCAATGGAATATTACCCAGCCACCAAAAAAAGAATGGAATCTTGCCACTTGTGACAATATGGAAGGACCTAGAGGGCATTATGCCAAGTGAAATAAGGCAGAGAAAGAAAAATATCATATGACTTCACTTGTATGTGGAATCTAGAAAAACCAATACAGATGAACAAACAAAGCAAGACAGAAACCCACTCATAGATACAGAAAACAAGCTGTTGGTTACCAAAAAGGGGAGGAGTTGAGGGCAGGGGAAATCAGTGAAGGGCATTAAGAGGTACAAGCTTCCAGTTATAAAATAAGTCATGGAGAAGTAACGTACAACATAGGGAATACAGTCAATAATACTGTAATAACTTTGTATGGCTACAGATGGTAGCTAGACTTATCGTGGGGATCACTTCATAATATCTAAAACATCAAATCACTAGGACGTACACTTTAAAAAAATAGCATATGTCAATCATACATCAGGTAAAAAAAAAAAAAACGAAGCTATGAATAAGGAGCAGTTAACAATTTCGAAATGTAAAAACAACACTTGGAATCTAAAGCAACTAACAGAAACGCCCAACTCAAAATAAAGACATTTTTATTTCAGCAGTAAAATACAGGACTTCAGTCTACTTCCACCACTTCTAAGAGATCTATTTCTTCCTGATTTATGGACCTCTTAAAATGAAGTCTTTAAAACAAGGAATGATTCTTCCCTGAGTCAAGGAAATTCGTGCTCCTCAGATCCATGTTCAATCTGACCTTTTCTATGACATATTTTGGTTAGTGCCTTGGAGATGTGCACAGCGCTTATGGAAGTCTGTCTTCGGTCTCACTCCCCAGACGCTGCCAGGGAAGATGGCAGTGACACCACATTTGCCAGTGCTCTAGAGACGCAAGCAGATACTAAAAGAGAATTAAATTGGCAAACACACCACCGCACAGGGATTCTGTATCATCTGCCCCTAGAGGTTCAAAAGTGGAAGACTGACAAAGTATGCACCATATTCTGTTGGCAGAAGCAACAACTCATTATCTTAGAACACAATCCCTAATGTTCATGACTTTAAAATAAAAGGAAAGGACAATAATTTTTCATCTATAATGAGTTTGATAATTACAGCCCTGGTTTCCCCTCCCCACTGGATTATTAGGGAGAAAGTCAATATGAACATACAACAGAGTTGTGTTCTGCCTTTTTTTTTTTTTTTTTTTTGGCTAACCAGTCTTGACTCCTAATTCCCAGCAGAATCAATTAACAATGCATAATTTTAATAGAATGCTTGAAAGTACAGAACTGGCACTGTAAAAATTAATTGTCTTGAGCTGATTTCCTGTAGACACCATTAATCAATATTATGCCATCCCACAAGCAGCTGCTATCCTTCCCAGTGATTTGAGAGAGGAAGGCATGTGAATAAGGTGACCACAAGTTCTGCAGGTGTGTAGGTGACATTTGAATTTCACATCCTGGAATGTAAAATCCTGGAAAGGAAATGAATATTTTGTTTCTTAAGCTAAGGCTGAAGTTCTTAAAAAGATTTCAGAGTTTTATCTACATTAAATGATTTAATTAAGCAAGGTATGAATGAAGATTTCTTGTTACAATGGTACCTAAAATTTCATCACTTGTTTGAAGCCCAAACTCTGGAAATTATACCCATTTATGTCAAGGACAATTGCATATAATCATTTGGTGTGTCCAGAAAGAAAATGATGCAGTTTAGATCACAGAGAGCATTTTTAAATCTCTGGCTCCACATGAATATTTGAAAAGAGCATTCACTTTAGAATGACAGGAGTCCAAACCCGGCTGTACTACCTCTTACAACGTTGAGTAGGATAGTGTGGAAACTAACATTCCCCATCTTGGAATCAAGGTTGGAGTCATCTATAATGGGAAGAAGTGAGTAAGGGAATCTCTAAAGGTCTAGGTCTAAAGTTCCTTGATTTAAAAGCAAAAGCCTGGGGCACTTGGGTGGCTCAGTTAGTTAAGAGTCTGCCTTCAGTTCCTGTCATGATCCTGGAGTCCTGGGATGGAGCCCTGCACCCAACTCCCCACTCAACAGGAAGTGTGCTTCTCCCTCTCCCATTACTCCTCCCCCTATGCTACTCCTCCTCTACTCCCCCTCCCCTCCCTCAAATTAAAGAATATATATATTTAAAAGCAAATAAGTAAATAAATAAATAAAGATAAAAGCAAAAGCTTGGAGCAATTCACACAAAGATGGAAAACCACACATATTCTTCAACGAATGCTGACTCTCCTGGCATGCTCAGTTCTCTAGGCCAGTGTTGTCCAGTCCTGCAGCCGTGAGGCATGTGTGACTATGGAGCACCTGAGATTCATTGTAAGTGTGCAGGACACGTCCTATTAGAAAGACATAGTATGAAAAAAAAGTGCAAAATACATCAGTAATTTTATATTGGTTATGTATGGATACAATAATATTTGGGATATACTGAGTTAAATTAAATATATTATTAAAACTAATTTTACTCATCTCTTATTCCTGTTTCTAATGTGGCTACAAGAAGACATTAGGTTGTTTATGTGCCTTACACTCTGTAAGTGGACAGCCCTAGGCTAGGTCCCAGAAGCTTAGCAGCTTCTGGACACATCCCCAGGCGTATGGAACTTGCTCTCTAATGGAAGCAGGAAATAATAAACAAGCATAATTAATTCTCATAACAGCGCTGTGAGGATAATAAAACAGAAAATTGCGCCTAAATATTTTTATTTAGATAGGGTGGTCAGAACAATCTGTAAACCGAGGGGACATTTAACTTGAGACCTAAATGGTAAGATGGGAGCTTGTCACAGATCTGTGAGAAGAATGGTCCTGGAAGAGGGAACAGCAAGCCCCAAAATCCTGAAGTGAAGCAAACTTGAGATGTGTGCTTTTACTAGACACTGAAATACTTACCTTTATTTTTTTTTAAGCTGTATTTATTTATTTGATAGTGAAAGAGACAGAGCAGGGGGCAGGAGCAGAGGAACGGGGGAGAGAATTTCAAGCAGACTCCCTGCTGAGTGCGGAGCCTGATTTGCGGCTCAGTCTCACAACCCTGAGATGATGACCTGAGCCAAAACCAGGAGTCGGACGCCTAACTGACTGAGCCACCCAAGCACCCCTGAAATATCATTCAGGCTCCATAATGGATTTATCTGGTACCGAGCATTGTTTTAGGAACTATCACAAATATCACTCCATTTCATCTTCTCGATGACTCTGTATAAAACTGTGACACAGTGTCCATGGCACAAATGAAGACACCAAAGATCAGAGAGCATGAGGGCCCTGCCCAAGGACTTCCAGCGTGAAAGACAGTGGGGACTGAAGCACCCATCTTCATGCCTCAAATCCACAGCTCTTTCTCTCTTTCTCAGAGGACAGTGTCCTCTGTCATCGTCACCCAAAGTACACAGCACAAGCAAAACAGATTTGCCAGCAGATGTATGATGTCTCTGCTACCCTGCTCCAGCTGGTCTTTATTATTCAGTGGCTCACGGAAGGAGGAGAGAGTTTGGAGAAACGCAATCACCGCCATTAAGTGTTTGACAAGCCTCAAGTTTGCCTGCAGCACAGTTACTCAACAGTGGTGTTTGTGTTTAGAAGGGAAGGAATGCTTAATCCCTTTCCCCTTCTCCTTTCTTCCTCTTCATTACTGAGCATTCATTTTACTCATTACATTCGTTAATGGCTTAGCACGTATTTTTGTTCTTGGTTCAGAGGACCTCAGACAGACGGTGGAATAGTGCAGATCCACAAGTCAGAGCCACCTGAGTTTGTTTCATCTCCACCTCACCTCTTAGAGGTTGTATGATCCTGGACTATGCAATCTCAGCCCTCTCTAAATCTCAGTTTCTTCATATGAAAAAATGGCATTAAAGTACCTGCTGGTAGGGTTGCAAAGGTTAAAATGAGACGATGTGGAGCAAGTACCCACCCCAGGAGCTAAGGGCAGCCCCTCACAGAATGCTATACACTTGCAGGTGTGAACTCACTTTAAAAGAGGCTACATTGCACTCTTGTCCTGGAAAGCTGAGGCATGGGGAGTTTGATCCTACTAAAGTCCTTGGGCATCCAGGGGTTAAGCGAAGATGACCCTTTATCCTTTATTCTGAGATAGAACTGATATGTTTCTACAAACTAGAATCTCCTCACCTTGGGTCCCAACCAAATCTATTCTCTATCGGGCATCATGGGGGCAATGGTAAAATTAGAAAGCATTCATTAGTCACTGAACCCTTTTCCTGTGACTAAAGAATAACTCCTTTTAGAAACTGACACATCCCCAAGTATATATAATCATGAACTAAAGAAGCTTCTGGAAGATTTATTTGAGATTCTGAAGGGAATGCCCTAATACTTTCAAAGAGCAGTAGCTTCAAGCCTTTGTACTGCAGCTCTTTTTCCAAAAAGAGCACACAGCTTGAAGGTCTCCAGTGACGTCCTCTTCAGGGTATGACGCAGATAGCTAAGCCTGACTCCTGGGAAAGCGCTCCCTGCTTCACAAGGATCTCAACCTGAGCAATTAGAGAAGAGGTTTGTGAACCATGAACTTATTGGGAGCAATGGCAGGCAGCAAAGGGCACAGAGATATAACCTTAAACAATTGTATACCTATATACTGATGAAACACAAACGGTATTCCCTACTTGGTACTGATTCTGTTTCTGGGAATTTGTCTTGGTTTCAGTGATAACCAACAAAATCCAAATGGATTCAGGGTGAGACGCAGGATGTTTTCTCTCTTGTCTAATTGTGTCAGTTGTCCCAGTGAGTAGATTTTTCTGTTAGGGAAGTGTCTGAACTTGTTCAGTCCCAAAGACATCCACTCCATCCAAAATGTCTGACATAACCTTCTGTGCACCTACCAAACCACTTTTCTTATTTCTTTTTAATTCTAAATCACAATCTGTCAATTACCCCCATACAGTTTTCCATAATAATTCCAAACCTTCCTGCAAGCACTAAATTCGGTAGAGAGTTTGAAAGGGATTAAGAGGTATTTTATTTATTTGCAGTGAAATGGGGTAGGGAAGTCCTTCAACATCAGGAGATGCTGTGGAAAGGGACTGTAACTTCCTACCACCCATGCCTTTGTCTCATCAGCCTGGGGGTTGAATTATGTAGACCACAACTGTGTAGAGTGAGCTTCAAGAAAGCATTGGTGTCTCCTTCCCTGATTACTGCTCTGCCTCCTTTTATAGATGCCTCAGAATGGAAGTAAGAGGGCATTTGTCCCAATTCCTTCTTCCTGGAGCTCTGTAAACTCTCTTGTAGAAAACTCTTGGGGCGCCTGAGTGGCTCAGTGGGTTAAAGCCTCTGCCTTCAGCTCAGGTCGTGATCCCAGGGTCCTGGGATCAAGCACCGCACTGGGCTCTCTGCTCAGTGGGGAGTCTGCTTCCTCCTCTCTCTCTCTCTCTCTCTCTGCCTGCCTCTCCACTTACTAGAGATCTCTGTCTGTCAAATAAATATATAAAATCTTTTAAAAAAAGAAAGAAAGAGAGAGAGAGAGAGAGGAAGAAAGAAAGAAAGAAAACTTCCAAGCATTATTTTAGCTCCTATGCACAGATCTAGAAACTCATACTTAGAAAGTATGCCAAAGACCTAGTACTAATATGGACCAATATGTCCTTAGTATAAATTTTTCTCATGAAGTGACAGAGATTTCTGGGCCTGTTTTGGAAGACCCATTTGTTTCTCAGCAGAGATCTGTTTCATTCTAAGGAACATACAGAAACTCAGTTCACTCCAAATTTGACCTTATATTCTAGTTAGAACATCTAACCCAAACTTGCAGTTTTCAACTTCACGATACCAAAGGACATGGGCCTCCCATTTCTTTCCAAAGGCAGTTGTTCTTCCAGTTTTTATGGCTATCTTCTTTGTCTCCCATTCCTTCTTATATCTCAACACAATTGGCTTTCCAAGTTGAGAGGTATGATGGAGAGGTCATTTACCTAAAATGTCCTATCAGAGTTATCCCCAGAAGGGTGGAGATCTGGGACATTTAGGAAGTGTAGACCATTAACCTTGATGGTCTGGCTGCCAGCCAGCAATGGATTTCCCACCATCCTCCAACTTTATATCCAGGTAAAATACCTTCTAATTATTTTTGAGAAAGCCAGTGGGGGCAGGAGGCAGTGAAGAGGAGATAGGATATAATTTAGAAACAGAAAGGATCACCTAGTCCAACCTCATCATTTTATCATGAAGGAAATGAGGCACAGGTTAATGATGATTTGTTCAATGACACTATGTTTATAAGGCCAGAGCTTAGGAACATACTCCACATCTCATGACTTCCAGGCTAATGTTCTTTTCCACTATCCAATTTACCAACCCCAGGAATAGCTCTGACTCTTATCCTAAGACTATCCTCCAGCTGTCCATAACAAAAATTTGGAAGACTCAGCATTGTGAACTGAAAGGACTTTTGATGTCAGACCTGAGGTAGTGTTCATCTGTGGGTAACTTCCTGGGAAACTAATAGCAACTTTTCTGAGCCCCTGTTTTCTTATTGGTCAAGTGATACCTTTGGTGCCTATCTGAACTGTGAAAAATCAAAGCATAAAGGAAATGTGAAATTGCTATGAAAAGTGCTAAGCGTAATGATTCTCCAGTTCAACTGACCTAACAGAGCACTGGATGCCTGAGGGAAACAGATACGATACCTGTAAAAAGTCTCCACATTCTAACAGATCTGGAACTAAAGCAAAACCTCTTCCCAACAGCCCTGGAATGGGAGAAAAACCAGAAAGGGAAAGGAAAAGGGGGAAAAATTCTGTAATATGGTGTTATATATGACCAGCTGTCCTGGTTGTCATGATTTTAGCACTGAAAGTCCCATGTCCTGGGAAGCCCTCAGTCTCAGGCAAACCAGGGTAGTTGGTCACCCTAAAATATAATACTTTAAAGAAAAAACTAAAATGTGAATCACATTTTATTTAATTATAGGAAATTTTTAATGTTTCGGTTAAAATTTGTTCAGTAGCCAGCTATGAACTTTACATTACCCCTCTTCACTGAGGTCAGAAGAGGTAAACCTAACTAAAGGCTGAAAAACATATTTTTCTGCTTCTGATGGCCAATGGTTTTTGATAGAACATTGTACACAGCAGAAAAACAACAGCAAGATAAATGGGTGGGTAAAGAGGTAAGATAAGAAGATTAGAAAACATCAAAAAATATAATTTTATAACTCTTCTGCTCTCTCCAACCAACTAGTGCCTTGCATTCTCCCTGTCTGCATGGAAAAGTTGAGAAGCTTGTCAAAAAGATGGTTCAAGATGGAAGCGTAGGAAGATCCTGAACTCACCTCCTCCTGGAGACACAAAAAAATCTACAGTTAAACAATTCCTTTAATAAAATAATTCCCTATTTTTAAAAAAAACCTGAAAACTAGATGAACAGCTCCTCCACAACAAAGGGCAAAAGGGCCAAATCAAAAGGTAGGAGAGACAGAGATGCAGTCTCACCAAAAACCTTACCCCCAGCATGGCAACCCACAATCAGGAGGAATCGCACAAGTACAAACCTTCTCCTTGAGGAGCAAGGGGTTTGTGCCCCACAATAGACACCCCAGTCCTTGTGACCTGCACCACAGAGATGACAAGCCCCCAAAACATCTGGCTTTGAAAACCAACAGGGCTTATATCCAGGAGATGCCATAGGGCTGTAGCAAACAGAGATTCCTCCCTTACAAGGCTGATGAGCAGACTCATTTACCCTAGAGCCATCATAAAATCAGCAGTTTGAAAAGAACCTATACCATATGTAAAGGAGCTTCATTTGCTAAGCTTAAAGCATCTGCCAGGGACCGAATATCTGTTGGGATTGTCTCTGGAGACAAAGGTGCTGGCAGACACCACTTTGAAATTCTCTACTTTGCTAGTGCTTGCACTGGCACTACCATTTTTTACTCTCCCTTGAACCTGTTAGTGCTGGTGCACATACTCACCCACATCCACCCACCCCCAATACTACTCCCACAGGTCCACCAAAGCCACCCAGCAAGTACCCCACCTTTGCACTGCTCCTACAGGGCTGCCAAAATCAGTGGGCACACACAGCCCACAGGAATATCTTTGAGATCCTGGCTCTGATGGCCAGTGAGGACTACATTTCTGGGCCCCATGGGTCTGAAACAATCAGATAGTTCTTGGCCGAGTACCACCCTCAGGACACTACACAGACAGCAGACTAAAACACACTCTCAGTCTTCCCGTGAAAAAGAATGAGTTACTTATCCTAGAGCTTCAGCCTAGTGGCAGACTTCAGTTTAACATGCATCTAGAGGTTATGGAAGTGCTGTCAGGGAACACAGGCTAAAGAATACTATTTTTGTGCTCTCTCTAGGCCACACTAGAGTTCACTAGTACTTCCCAGAAAGGAGCTCATACACTCATCAGGAACCATGATTTTTGCAAATGTCACCAAAGGGACACCCTCCAGATCATATGGCCTGGAGATCCAACAGGGTTTAGTTGTGTACCCACAGGACTATATATATTTGCCTACCTTGAAAGCTGCTGCCTGAGAGACTAACTTCCAAACAGCCTGAAAGCAGATGCTGATTCAAGCACCCTCAACAACTGGGACCTACCAGGAATAAATCAGGTGCCTTAGAAAATCACAAAGGTTCAAGAGAGACAACCAAGAGCTATGCCAAGGTTTAAAGATAAAGTTCATCTCCTACATGAGGCCACTCCTTCAAGACTTGGAGAGATAGGTGTTTCACAGAATATACAGAAATAAACACAGAGAATCATGCAAAACAAAGAAAGAGAAGACTATGTTCTAAATAAAAGAATTAGAGAAAACCTCAAGAAAAAAGCCTTAAATGAAATAGAGATAAGTAATTTACCTAATAAAGAGTTCAAAGTAACGGTGTTAAAGATGCTCACTGAATTTAGGAGAACAGATGACTACAGTGAGAACTTCAACAAAGAGAGAAAATATAGGAAAGACCAAATGGAAGTCACAGAACTGAAGAATATAAACACTGAACTGAAAAACACAGTAAAAGGGTTCAATAGCAGACAAAATGAAGAAGAAGAAAGAATCAGTGATCTGGAAGACAGGACAGTGGAACTAACCCAAATAGAACAGTAGAAAAGAAAAAGGAATGTTTTACAAGAAAGTACTACAAAAAAGTAAAGCTACCTTAAGACAACATCAAGTGGAATAACATTTGCATCACAGGAGTTCTAGAAGGAGAAAAGAATGAGAAGGGGGCACAAAATTATTTGAGGAAACAATGACTGAAATTTTTGCTAACCTGGGGAAGGAAACAGACATCCAAATCCAAGAAGCCCAGAAACAAGACAAACCCAAAGAGACCCACACCAAGACACATTATAATTAAAATGTCAAAAGTTAAAAAGAGAATCTTAAAAGCAGCAAAAGAAGAACTTGTTATGTACAAGGGAAACCCTATAAAACTCTCAGATTTCTCATCAGAACTTTACAGAGCTGAAGGGAGTAGAAAAATATATCCAAAGCACTGAAATGAAAAAATTTCTAACTAAGAATACTCTTCCAGGCAAGATTAACATTCAGCATTGAAGGAGAGATAAAGAGTTTTCCAAACAAGCAAAAGCTAAAAGGAGTTAATCACCATGAAACCCTCCTACAAGAAATGTAAAGGGACTTCTTTAAACTGAGAGAAAAGGGGCTTCAATTAGTAACAAGAAAGACATATGACAGTAAAAATATCACTGGAAAAGGTAAACATATACTAAAGGTAGTGAATTAATCACTTATAAAGCTACTATGAAGGTTAAAAGAAAAAAGCACTAAAAGTAACTAAATTTACAATAATGAATTACAGGATATACAAAACAAAAAGATGTAAAATGTGACATCAAAAACACAAAATGAAAAAAATAAAAACAAAAACATAAAATGGAGATAGTAAAAATGCAGAATTTTAGAATGCTCCCAAACTTAAACTGCTATCAACATAAGATAGATTTTTATGTACAAGGATGATATGTCCTAAATGTGAACATCATAAATGTGAACAGAAAGCAAAACTACAGTAAGTGCACAAGAGAAGATGAGAAAGAAGTCTAAATGTAAACATAAAACATGAAAGCACAAAAGAAAAACACAAGAGAAGAAGAAAGAAACAGAGAGGAACTACAAAATAGATACTAAAAAAACTAACAAAATGGCAACAAGTATATACCTATCAATAATTGCTTTAAGTATAAATGGACTAAATTCTCCAATCAAATGGATAAAAAAATGAATGGAGAAAAAAAAAGACCGATCTATATGCTGCACACAAGATAATCACTTTAGATATCAGGACACATAGATTGAAATTGAAGGGATGCAAATGGAAATCTGAAGATGCTGGGGTATCTATACTTATATCAGATAGAATTAGCTTTAAAACAAATACTGTAATAAAAGACAAAAATGGACATTGAATATTGATAAAGTGGTCAATCCAAAAGAAGACCTAACATTGATAATATTGTGTACATACATAACACTGTGTATTTATGTACACAACATAGGCTCACCTAAAAATATAAAGCAAATATTACAGACCTAAAGGGAGGAATTGACAGCAACAGAATAATGGTAGAGAGCTTTAACACCTCACTTATATCAATGAATATATGATCATCCAGACAGAAAATCAATAAGAAAACATCAGCCTTAAGTAACACATTAGACCAGGTGGAATTAATAGATAATATACAGAACATTCCATCTGAAAGCATGAGAACACATTGTTCTCAAGTGCACAAGGAATATTCTCCAAAATAGATCATATGTTAGGCAACAAAACAAGTCTCAAAATAAATTTTAAAAGATTTGAATCATATTACACATCTTTTCCCACTACAATGATAAGAAACTACAAATCAATTACAGGAACAAAATTGGAAAAAGCACAAATATATAAAGATTAAACAATGTGCTATAGAATGACCAATGGGTCAGCGAAGAAACCAAAGTAGAAATTTAAAAAAAAAATAGCTTGAGGCAAATTAAAATGGAAATACAACATACCAAAATCTTTGCACCAAAAGAGGTTCTCAAAGACAAGTTGCTGGTAATACAGGCCTACATGAAGAAACAAGAAAAAACTCAAATAAAAAATCTAACTTTATACCTAATGAAACTAGAAAAAGAGGAACAAATGAAGCACAAAGTTAGTAGAAGAAGAAAAGTATAAAGATCAAGACAGGGGCACCTGGGTGGCTCAATGGGTTGAGCCTCTGCCTTCAGCTCAGGTCATGATCCCAGGGTCCTGGGATCGAGCCCCACATGGGGCTCTCTGCTCAGCAGGGGGCCTGATTCCCCCCCTCCCCTGCTTCTCCACCTACTTGTGATCTCTCTTTCTCTCTGTCAAATAAACAAATAAAATCTTTAAAAAAAAAAATCAAGGTGAAAATAAATGAAATAGATGCCTAAAAGACAATAGAAAAACTTTAGTGAAACCAAGAGCCAGTTCTTTCAAAAAAGAAACAAAATTCACAAACTTTTAGCAAAACTCACTAATTAAAAAAGAAGGAGTTCTCAAATAAATAAAATCAGAAATGAAAGAGAAGTTACCACGGACATCAAAGGAACACGAAGGATTATAAGAGACCACTATGAACAATTGCATGCCAACAAAGTGAACAACCTAGAAGAAATAGATACATTCTAGAAACACAATCTTCCAAGTCTCACTCACTAAGTAACAGAAAATCTAAGTAGAACAGTTACAGGTAAGAGACTGAATCAATAATCAAAAACCTCCCAACAAACAAAACTCCACGACCAAACAACTTCACTGGTGAATTCTACCAAACATTCAAGGTTTAATACCTATCCTTCCAAAATGCTTCCAAAAACTGAGCAGAAGGGAACACTTCCAAACTAATTGTGCGAGGCCATCATACCTTGATACCAAAACCAAGGAAGAACACTACATAAACACACAAAAATTACAGGCCAGCATCCCTGATGAACATGGATGCAAAAATCCTCAAAAAATATTAGCAAGCCAAATTCAACAATACATTGAAAGGATCATATACCATGATCAAGGAGACTTATTTCAGGGATGCAAGGATGATTCATCATCTGTAAATCAATCAACAAAATAACCCATATTAACAAAATGAAGAATAAAAATCATACAAACATCTGAAAAGATGTAGAGAAGGCATTTAACAAAATTCAACATCATTTTATGATTTAAAAAAATCTCTACAAAGTGGATATAAATGGAATAAACCTCAATATGATAACAGCCATATATGCCAGCCCCACAGCTGACAGTGAAAAGCTGAAAGTATTTCCTTTAAGACAGAACAAAAGAAGTATACCTACTCTTGCTTCTTTTATTCAAGATAGTATTGGAGGGGTGCCTGGGTGGCTCAGTGGGTTAAGCCTCTGCCTTCAGTTCAGGTCTTGGTCTCAGTGTCCTGGGATTGAGCCCTACACTGGGCGGGCTCTCTGCTCAGCGGGGAGCCTGCTCTACCCCCCCACCCCCGCCTGCCTCTCTGCCTACTTGTGATCTTTCTCTCTGTCAAATAAATAAATAAAATATATTTTTTAAAAAGAACCAACACATTCAGTAAAGTTACAAGGTGAAAAATCAATGTACAAATGAACTATCAGGAAGAGACGATAAGAAAACAATCCTATTTACAATTGCATCAAAAAGAATAAAATACCTAGGAAAAAAATTTAACCAAGAAAGGGAAAGGCCTGTATGCTTAAAAACTATAAGACACTTATGAAAGAAACTGAAAAAGACAGAAATAAATGGAAAGACATTCTATGCTCATGGGTTGGAAGAATTAATATTATGAAATATACCCATATTACCCTAAGCAATCTATAGATTCAGTGTAATCCTGATCAAAATCCCAATGGCACATTTTACAGAAAAAGAACAAATAAACCTAAAACTTACATGAAACCACAAAAGATCTCAAATAGCCAAAAACAATCTTCAGAAAAAAGAACAAAAGCTGATGGCATCATGTCCCTGATTTCAAAATATATTACAAAGCTATACTAATCAAACAGAATGGTATTAGCATAAAAAGAGACACACAAATCAATGAAACAAGGGCCAGAAATAAGTCCACACTTACACAGTCAATTAATTTATGACAAATGAGGCAAATGGGTAAAGGACAGTCTCTTCAGTAAATGGTGCTAGGAAAAGCTGACAGTTACATGCAAAAGAATGAAACTGGACTGATATCTTACACCATATATAAAAATTTACTCCAAATGAACTAAAGACTTGAATATCATAAAACTTAAGTTATAAGCTACCTAATGTCAGCCTTGGTATGATTTTTTGAACCTGATTCCAAAGGCAAGGGCAACAAAAGCAAAAAGAAACAAATGGGACTATACAACATAAAAGCTTCTGCCCAGTGAAGGAAAGCATCAAACAAATGAAAAGACTGCCTACTGAATGGGTGGAGATATTTGCAAATCACATATATCATATATCCAAAATATATAAAGAACTCATACAACTCAGTAACAAAAAAACAAACAGTATGATTAAAAAATGGGCAGAGGATCTGAACAGACATTTGCCAAAGAAGACATACAGATGGCCAACAGGTACATGAAAAGATGCTCAACATCACTCATCAGGAAATGCAAATCAAAACCACAATGAGATATCACCTCACACCAGTTAGGGCAGCTATTGTCAAAAAGACAAGAAATAAGTGTCGGCAGGATGTGGAGAAAAGGGAACACTCATGCGCTGTTGGTGGGAATGAAATCTGATGCCACCACTAAAGAAAACAATATAAAGATTCCTCAAAAAATTAAAAGTAGAACTAACACATTTTCCAGCAAGTCCACTTCTAGAGACTTATCCAAAGAAAACAAAAACACTAATTTGAAAAGATATATGTACCACTATGTTCACTGTAGCATTATTTATAATAGCCAAAATTTAGAAATAACCTAAGTGTCCATTGATGGATGAATGAATAAAGATGGGGCTGGAATACTACTCAGCCATAAAAAAGAACAAAATCTTGCCATTTGGGGTGCCTGGGTGGCTCAGTGGATTAAAGCCTCTGCCTTCGGCTCAGGCCATGATTCCAGGGTACTGGGATCGAGCCCCACATCGGGCTCTCTGCTCAGCAGGGAGCCTGCTTCCTCCTCTCTCTCTCTCTCTCTCTCTGCCTGCCTCTGCCTACTTGTGATCTGTATCTGTCAAATAAATAAATAAAACCTTAAAAAAAAAATCTTGCCATTTGTTTCATGAATGTATCTTGAGGATATTATGCTAAATGAAAGAAGTCATACAGAAAAAGACAATCACTGTATAATTTCTCTTATATGTAGAACTAAACATAAAAACAAACAAAACAAGATAAAACTCATAGACACAGAGAACCGATTGGTGGTTTCCAGATAGAAGAGAGTTTGAAGGGTGGATGAATCCATTGAAGGAGATCAAGGAACCATCTTCCAGCTATAAAATACATAAGTCATGGGGATTTAATGTACAACATGTTGGCTATAATAAATAACAGTATATCACATATTTGAAGGTTGCTAAGAATAGATCTTGAAAGTTCTCCTCATAAGAAAAAAAGATTTATAACTCTGTATGGTGACATATGGTAACAAGATTTATTGTGATGCTCATTTTGCAATGTATAGAAATATAGAATCATCATGTTGTACATCCAAAACTAATATATTGTTATATGTCAAGTATACTTTGATTTTTAAAAAGAAATTTTAAAAGTTTTAAAGAAAGAAGCTTGTCAAAGCTTAGTATCCAATATGTTATTTTATCTCACATTTTGCTCCCGTTTTTCTAAAAACTACAAAGAAATGCAGTCACTGGTTCCTGACAACGTGGAATATCTCTGAGATCTCTATCAATTGTTTAAAAGGACACTTTTAAAATGCAAGACAGTAAAGGGCATTGTTTCAACTCTTATTTATTCCAATTGGCTTTTCTGGTCAAGGCCCTCTAGAGTGTGCATTCCCTTGGCCAAGACTGGAAAGAATGTCATATTCAATATTCTAAACTATTCATCCCCAGTTCTGAATTCGGATCAGACAGTCTGCCTGAATATACACCCATTCTGAAACCTAGTCCAAAAAAAGGTTATTTTGCGGGGGGAAGAATAACTTCTGTAGGACTGTGTGCAGAAATATACCGAGATAAGTGCAAGGCTTTGGAAAACTTCTGGTGTGCAACCACATTCAGAGGTTTCACCAAAATATTTATTCTGCTCCTTCCGTCTCTCTAGAGCAGATTTTTGACCATATGGCTTCAGGACATTTTCTCTATCTTCTCTTTCTCCCTCACCATCTTGTTTCCCAGTTCTGCATGCAGAGTCATGTATGAAAATGGTATGGGTTTTTTTTTCCTTCAAAATATGGGGAAAATAAAAAAAATATGGGGAAAATAAAGTCTGCTAACAAGTGGTACTCTTTAAAGGACTTACATAAAAAACCTTGCAAGGTACTCAATTGACATACAACATACAGCAAGCCCCTGAGATTTCTTCCAGCATTATTCTTTCCACGATCCTTTTAGATCACATACAATTATGCCCACATGGAGCTAAAAATAGTTTTAAATTCTGATGAGGTATAAAAGCAAGATAAAATGATAGGCATGGTACACTTAGTAAAAATAATCAATAGTACCTCATATATCTATCATTTCAAATCTCCTTGAGAAGAATAGTCTATATATACCAGAGTGGATTATTGGCTGGGGAAGGATAAGAGAGAGACCCATCTATCCATGATGAATTCAGAAGATGGTAAGAGGACATTTTCTTTAAAAATAAATCCAGTAACCTGCACACTGCACATCCCATCATCAGGCATATCTTTATGATATGCCTTGCAGGGAAAAAGGGTGTTCTGTTATGTTTTATTTTTTAAAATATCATAGCTACGGTTTATTTCTCTGTGTGAAATCCCCATGTGCCTTCGGGGTCTGGGTAGATACACAACCTCATATTAACAGCAGTGATGGGAGCACTTCTTACGTACAAAGTCCTAAACATTTTACAAAGGTGAACTTAATAATCTGAATTACTATCCAGAATAGTAGATACAAGGCGCCTGGGTGGCTCAGTGGGTTAAGCCTCTGCCTTCAGCTCAGGTCATGATCTCAGGGTCCTGGGATCAAGCCCCGCGTCGGGCTCTCTGCTCGGCGGGGAGCCTGCTTCCCCCTCTCTCTCTGCCTGCCTCTCTGCCTACTTGTGATCTCTGTCAAATAAATAAAATAAAATCTTTTTTAAAAAAAGGATAGTAAATACAATTCTTATACTTATCATACAGATGAAGAAACTGGGCACAGAGAGTGTAAGACACCTGCCCAAAGTCAGAGTTAGGAGGTACTGGAACGAAGATTCACACCCAGAGAATTTGGCCATGTTTTTCACCACTGCCTCTTGGGCCTCTCAGCCATTTGCTGCCCGTATTACAGACACTTGCTGTTTTCCAGTCCCTCAGAAGTTCTTGCCACGTCAGTACCTTTGCACATGTTCTCTTTGTCCTCAGAACTCCCCACTGCTGGTGCCTTTTCCTCGTTACCCTCTGAGCCTTAACGCTGTGTGCTTAGGAGGTCTTCCCAGCAGCCCCTCTACAGTTAAGTGTCTCTTCTCCCTCATTCTCTCTTTCTGTTCCTTGCTTATATCTTTCTAGCATTCATCACAATTTGTAATTATTTTCTTTCTTGTTTCCATCAGACAGCCCCACTGGAACATTCTCTCCTGGAAAGCACTGCCTATCTTGATCCTTGTAGTTTCCCCCACACTAAGCACCGTAACTGCCTCGTAGTCAAAATCGATAAATATTTGCTGAATAAATGAATATTTTAAAACTCTCTGCATAGTCTGACCTAACCACCTAACTTGAGTTCTGGGGCTAACATGAAGCTATGTCTAGGTGTAGGTTTAGGAAAAGAGGTTCTGGGTCAGGATTATTTAGAGAGCCTCTTGCATAGTCCATGAATATGGGGCCAAACTCAAGACTTTTTGGACCTCTGATCCCTGCAAATGGCGAGGTCACGTTATAGCACAGCATTCTGAGTCAGCTGTCAAAGGCTTCCTGGACACGCACCAGGCAACTGGTAAATTCAAATCCAGAAGTAAAGGCTTGGCTGGAGGGGAGCCAGTCCATGGCCCCTGTCCTCTTGTGCTGCTTACAGATGGATGTTTTTGTCTTCAAGTCCAACTTTTATATAAAGGCTATCTAAAAGTGGGGTGCTACAAAGACAGTTAGGTCCCCAATTATTTCTGTCAACCTCAGAATGATGGGTAGACTAGAATGTCTCACTTCTCAAAGTATTACTACACAATTATCTATCTGAACTTCCAAATTGAATAGCCCCTAGTCCAGAGTTATGTGGGGCAGAAATTACTACTACCAGTCACCAGTGTTACAGGGCAGCAAGCCATCAGAGGTCCATTCCCTGGTCTTCATTCCCTGAAGAAGAGAAGGATGTTTTTAACTGCAGAATCAGTTTGCTCTCACAGCATCCTGCTAAGCCATGTCATCCCTTTGCCTGGGCAAAAGTCAGTCAGTCTAGCGCCAAAAGAGCATAGTGACTATATCAGTCATGGTCATGGCAAGAAACAGAGGGAACATTCAACTGGGGAATTTGAAGAGAATTTAAGTAAAGGAATTGTTTATAGAATTAAGATCGGGGCCTAAGGAAAAAAAAAATGTGTAGTGCAGTACTCTAGGACCAGCAACAGTGAGTGGTATTAGCACCCCTAGCCATAAAAGGGCAAGAGAAGCCAGCAGTTCCAAGACAAGATTCCAGAACAGCTAGCTTGGAAGGAGATATATGGCATACACCAGCTGACCAGGAGTTGTGGCCTTCAGAGGGAGGCAGACAGCCTACAGCAATGATGGCAAGGAAGAAGCAGGGGAATAAATACTCCCACCTAGTCCTACTCATACCAACCACTGATCCAACTGAACTGGGACCCAAAGTTTCTGAGAAGTCACGTGACCAAACAGTATGACCACGAAAATATCCCCCCCTTCCCCTAAACATCTTACAGCATTGCACAGAAGTGGTTCTTCATGGTATAGACTTTGAAAAAAAGCTGGAAAAGAAGACTTCTGTTGTCTCTTCCAGCTCTAGCTTTCTGCAACTCTGATCAGTAATGAGTGGGAAGGCACAGGACATACCTGTCTAAAAGCCAAGTAATGGCGCTGTCACCTTGTGTTAATCAACGTTACTCGTAGTAGAACCACAAGACGCATGATTCAGCATGAAGTCCTGGGCCACTGGATTAACAACTGGTGGGGGGTATGGGAGGGGGGTCTTTTTGGATAAAATAGTGGAAATTCATCCAAATTTCTTTTTTAAATGAGGCTGGAGGTTACTGAGAATTCACTAGAACCTTTTAATTGCCTTCCCAGAATCATGATTGTGACAAGGGGTTCATACCAGATGCGCCTAAATATAATGAGACTAGCTTGTAAGTGTTCCCATAATGCACTAACTCTGAAGGAGCTCGCTGTCAGGGGCAAGTTTCTTCTGACCTCAGCTAATGACCTCCTTACATTGGGAAGCATGGAGATTGATAGATCTTGTAATTTTATCCCTGTTAATTGAACTGCAGATGCTATTCTCGGGCAACTTGGTGATCACAAGATTTGAAATATTGATAAGAGTCTATAGGACAGCGGGAAAGAAATAACGGTTTTTAACAGACTGTGAAGGAACTTACAGCTTGTTAAAGAAAACTGGCTGCAGCTCAAAAATGCATGGGAAACTGACAGAGTGGGAAGCATTTAAGATAGAGTCAAGGAAGTAAACCATAAAATTTATATTTACGAAGCCAGCAATGCCAAATGAGCAACAGGAACCAAGGTGGCTGAGTGTGGAAAGGAAGACATGGATACACCAGCAGAGAAGCAAAGAATATTAGAAAGTTTAAAATTCACACGTATACTAGAATACTTCACCACCTCACATTTGCAGCTAAGAGCTGCAGAGAGCACTCCTTACTCCTCCTCACTTGGAGGCAGCTCTGCCTGGGATGGTGATGGACTGCCCAGCACCCAGGCCATCCCAGCACCTGGGAAAGGTATTTCCTGGGGACCCCTGTAAGTCTCCTGAACCCTGCTCCCCTCATTCCACCACTACCCGGCTCCTGGGACATCTGTTTCTCAGAACTCCCAGTTGTTGTGTTAGGAAATTCAATTGCACAACCCACAGACCTGTGAAAGATAACAGCCTTTGTGAGAAGAGGGCCTCTGAGTATAAGGAATGTTTTTTGGGCCGAATACATTTCTTTCAGGCATTGCCATGGGATGTTATTGTTTTGTTCAAGCTATAACCCGCCCCTAATATACAGGGGAATTTTAACACCCAGGCAAGAGGGAAAAATGGTTGACAATTATCGGTTAAATTCCTTGGCATTCTACTGAGATACAAAATATTATCTCTATCTCAGAAATAAAGAAACCAAAACAAAGAGGTTCCAGCCAGGTGAGCTGTGGGCAGTCACCGTTGCAGCCAAGAGGGAGAAAACCTGAACATTTTCATTCCTTCTGAAGCCTTTACCCCTAGAACCAAGAAGGGAAACGAAGGAAGCAGAAACCGTCCCTTGAGCTTCTCTCCCATTTCAGTTTACTCACCATGATTGCCTATCCTGGGCAGGAAAGACCAAGAAAGGAAGTGTAAGGGGAATTATAAAATAAGTGTGGAGGAGAGGGGGAAGACAGAGTTGGCATAAAAGTAAAGTGGCCAACTGGTGGATAGAGAGCCCCAAATCTGTGCTGGGGAGCTCCCTGGGGAGTTGGTTCTGCTCTGCTGGAAAGCAAAGAGATAGAACGAGCTCTCCTGAGGTTGAGTGTCTCCTGAGGTTGAGCGTTATTAACACAAAGGCAGCACTATTGGGCTAAAAGTCAAATGGGCCCAGATTCTAATCCCAGTTCTTCTCCTCTCAACGTCTGTGTGGCCATGAGCACATTGCCTGAAACATTTCCTGGATCTGGGGTCCTTTGCTGAAGAATGGAAGTCTCCTCCCCCTTCTACCTCTGACCCCTCAGGCTCCATGCATCACTATTTAAACTGAATAGCTAAGTAGAATTGAGCTCTTAGGGTCTCCCTTCATGCAGCTGACAATGGTTTCTGTGAGCCAGAAGCTACCCTTAGCAGCAGAAGCCCCCTGGATCTCAACCAGCATTTTTCATTTTGCTAAGTTCTCTGAGATAATTGAGTTCCTGGCTGTCGTGCCTTTGGGGCCACAAATTGCTTGCAAGGGACCCAGAGTGAAAGTGCTCATACATTCCCTAAAAAATCAGGACAGAAAGCTGTAGCATCAAAGAATTATCAGAAATCCAAAAATCCTCCACCGCTGTAATGGGGTCCAAGCATCTACTCCAAGTACCAGGACTCACCATAAATACAGTTCATAGACTATTTTTGTAAGTCTGTTTTCTGAAAGTTCTGACTGTCTTGGATTCAGTATTAAAGCTTTCCTTTGTTCCCTTGGAAAAGACACTGCCTGACAAGCACAGAGAGAAGTATAGTGACATGTTTTTATAGAACATATCACCAAAGCCTTATTACAAAGCTTGAAGCATTAGGTTTTTGAATATATATTTTAAATAAATAGAAAAGTAATGATGGGCTCCCAACAATTGTAAAATTAGAGGTTCCAACATTATTCTAACAGATGGCATCCTGCTTTGTGTTATCGTGTTCGAGTTAGCAACAGTCTTCATTATACAGAGATATTCTTCATTGTGCGATCCTCATAATAGGGATTAAGGAAAGGATATAAATGCAGTAATTTAGCAGATCTTATTGTTGGAAAGTGCTCATTTACTTCTAACTTGCAGCATGACTCTGTTGCTTAAAAAATGTTTTCCTGCTGTTCTGTAGCAGCAGGGCGAACACAACACATCGTTGTTAAGGTTGTTGATTCTAACTAGCTTTCATTAGGTATAAAAACCCATAAAGAATCAATAAATACTTTGTGTTTTTCTAAAGAGCATTCAAGGGTGGGTACTGTTAATGTGCTCATTGTGTCCAAACAATATTAGCCCAAGAGAAATAATGAGGAAAAACATGAATAGAAAGTGGAAAATACTCTGTTAGTAATGCTTTCCATGCAATAAAGCATTCCAAGTCAATAACTTGCTTACTACTTACAGACCAGCACAATATTAAAGAAAAATCCCTTACATAACTGGCCATCTCTGTTTAATGGGATTTTCTGCACAAATATTACACAGGCGCTATTAGCTGTTCATGGCAACTGTCCATCTTGATCCTATTCCTCTAAGCTAGACTTACCCATCCCCACACGAGGATAGTAACCAATTTAAAAAAAAAAAAATGCCATGGCTTCTTCAGTTCTATCTCAGCACTGTCTATTGGCCCTGCCAGGCTGATTACAGTGCAATGAACATGTTAGGTGCTCAATAAATGCTTCATGTGTAGGAATGAATCCTCTCTAATAACTGTAGCCAAAATTGCTTCCTTCTGGTAAAGAATACTATTTGATAATAAGAATTTGATAAATACAAATACTATTTGTAGACAGTGGACTTAGACAATAAATTCATTGTTTATTATTCTAATCATTTTTAAGATCATAGATCCCTTTGACAAAATGATGAAAATAATGAACTCTCTGCCTAGAAAAATTTACACACACACATGCATTTGATTTTACATAAAATTTATGTGGTTCCATAAATCTTTTATTGCATAACAGATTCCAGGTTAGGGATCCCTGGCCTTCCAAAGCAACAAAATGATCATGGAAATATTCGTAAGCAATATTGAGCGAAGGATGACAAAATTCTTTGCCATGTTACTTAATTCACCTTTTAAGAACATCCATTACCTGGATCTTACAGGGCATTCTCATTTGGAGGCTAATGTGATTATTTGCATCTCAAAATAATTTTCCAGTCTACGAAAGACACTAAGTGTCCTGAAGCCAGGGGGGGTCTGTATCCTTGAATCCACAGTCCCTGCCACTGAGCTTCCTTTGGTAAGCGTTTGATATGTGTGTTGGATGAATATATGGTTCTCTTGCCATTTCTATAAATAGCTATGCTTCATGTAAGTGTTTGCACTTAGGTCATTAAATGCTTGCATAGAAGTGCAAAAATCCTCTGTCAATTGAAGATTACTCAGAAAAGAAGATAAAGCATATCTCAAATTGTAATGTGAGTCAATGGGGAAAGTGATTTACTTTACAAAAATGAAATTTACACAAAACTAGTGCATAAATCCAACTCTCCTCTCTCTCTCTCTCATGAATAATTTGAGTCACCTAGTATAATTTATAGCCTTTGTCATGAAACCAATTTAAAGCCCTATTCCAATTTTAGCATGTCTTCTGTTGAAGCTAGCACAAATCCTGATGTGGGAAACTTGTCTGAATTGCATAAATTTTTTTCTGGAATAACGGATGTGAGCGCTTTAAACACTGGGCAATTTGTTTTGTTTTGCTTTGCTTTTTAGCTCTTTGCTGAGACAGATTTTGAAATTTGCTACATCATTGTCACAAAGAATTCTCTTTATGTGAAGATTATATGTAGCTAGTGGCTCCAACTACAGAAGCTAATAAGTATTGAGGGGAGTGACTTCACTTTTCTGGAAATATTAGAAAATTCCAACCTCCTGATTTGGAGGAAAATATTCATGAGCAAGGATTTTTCTTACTCCAAGTAGGCAAACCTTATTATGATACAAACTCCTTTATTAATAAGCCCCTCAGCTTTGAGGTACCAAACTGATTATCTGGGAATTTAGCTTCCTTTATGTATTAATTAGTTTGCTAGGACTGCTATAACACAATATCACAGACTGGGTGGCTTAAACAACAGAAATTTATTTTCTCCCTGTTTTGGAGACTTTAAGCCCAATACCAAGGTGTTGGTAGATCTGGTTTCTCCTGAGGCCCTCTGTGGCTTACAGATGGTCATCCTCTTGTATCCTCTTCTCATGGCTGTCCCTCTGTACACACACCCTAGTGTCTCTTCCACTTCTTATGAGTACATCAATCCTATTGGATGGGGGCCCACCCTAAACAGCCTCATTTTAACTCAATCACCTCTTTTAAAGACTATTTTAAAGAAAGACTATTTTAAAAGACTGCAAATACTATTACATTCTGAGGAACTGGGAGATGAGACTTCAACATATAATTTTAGGGGAGAGGCACAGTTTGGCCCATAACAGTCTGAAATCCAGGAATCTGACTACTTGCCTTCACAAACCACCTCTGATTAAACCTATTGTCCCATATCAGGTTTAGAATTCAATGACTTCCACTTAGTTACTTCCACTTACTTTTCTACCACTGCCTAAGTAACCAGAAGCCACAAAAGAGAGTTCTGTGTAGAATTTTGAGTGACTTGCTTCTTCTACTTGACTCTACGTGCTGTGTGTGTGTGTGTGTTCTTCTCGATATAGACAATGCACCTCCAATTCCTTGTTTGCACTTAAACAACAATAAATCAGTCACAATTTTTCTGACATTGGCTGTAGCAACATTTTTCTAGGTCCCCTCAGGCAAAAAAACAAAAATAAGAGTAAACTCTTGAACTTCATGAAAATAAAAAGTTTCTGCACAACAAAGGAAATAATCAACGAAACAAAAAGATAACCTACTGAATGGGAGAAGATATTTGCAAATGACACATCTGATTAGGGGTTAATATCCAAAATATATAAAGAACTTCTACAACTCAACACCAAAATCATCATCATCATCATCCAATTAAAAACTGGCAGAAGACATGAACAGATCTTTCTCCAAAGAAGGCATACAGATGGCAAACAGACAGATGAAAAGATGCTCAATATCATTCATCAGCAAGGAAATGCAAATCAAAATCACAATGAGATATCACCTCGCACTTGTCAGCATGGCTAAAATCAAAAACAGAAGAAACAACGATGTTGTTGAGAATGTGGAGAAAAAGGAACACCTTCCTACTGTTGGTAGGAATGCAAATTTGTGAAGCCACTCTGGAGAACAGTAAAGAAGTTCCTCAAAAAATTAAAAATAAAACTACCTTATGATCCAGTAATCACACCACTGGGTTTTTACCCAAAGAACACAAAGACATTAATTTGAAAGGATACATGCACTTCTATGTTTATTGCAGCATTATTTACAATAGCCAAATTATGGGAGCCACCTAAGCATCCACTGGTAGACAAATTGATAAAGAAAATGTCACACACAAACACACACACACACACACACACACACACACACGAATATTACTCAGCCATGAAAAAGAATGAGAGCTTGCCATTTGCAACAACATGGATAAACTAGAAGACATAATTCTAAGTAAAATAAATCAATCAGAAAAAGACAAATACCATATTATTCCACTCATATGTGGAATTTAAGAAACAAAACAAATGAACAAAGTAAAATGAGAGAACAAAACACAGACTCAACTATACAGAACAAATTGGTGGTTACCAGAGGGGAGGTGGGTGGAGGGGTGGGTTAAATAAGTCAGGGGATTAAGGAGTATATTTACCATGATGAGCACGGAGTAATGTATAGGATCATTGAATCACTATATAATAAACCTGAAACTAATACAATACGCTATGTGAATTACACTAGAATTTTTTAAAATGATAATTAAAAATTAGTCAACAATAATTCCACTTATATTTGTGTAGAACTCTACATTAAGAAGATAACTGTGGGAGAAAATCCAACAAAAGCAACTGAAAAGCTATAGCCAAACCAAAGGGAAGAGAACTGTGAGAAAACAATGTTAAAGGAAGAAGGAAAACGGATATTCAAAGGTTGCACAGGCACCTTGAAGGATGTTCACCAGTAAAAGGACATAGAGTTTGGAAATTAAGAAATCATCAAAAATCCTAAGAATAGTTTCAGCGGAGCAGAATGGAATGTAGGAAGCCAAATACAGTTGGTTGAGAATTTAATAAGGGGTAGTTAATCAGCATAGTGAACATCAAACAATATCTTCAAGATACAGAGAGAAATAAGATAGTAAGTAGCTCAAAGGCTGGCCAGTGGAACATGAAGTACCAAGAAAAGAGTCTGCAAAAATGGGTGAAAGTGGCCATAGGTTCAGGATGGGGAAGAAACTGAGAATTAGATTAAGAGAGAATATAACAAATAAAGAAAAAGAATATCCAAGGGATAAAGCACAGACCAGGAAAAACTGAGACATTGTGTGGAAGACTCAGTAAAGAATAAAGCACACATTCCTCCTTCCTAGGGCACATCAAAGAGAGAGCAATTGTCAGCATGGTGAGACCTTTCCTGAGGTTGATAATACCAGGCAATTTTAACGGTTCCCATTCAATGACCATTTGATATGACACATGACATGTTTCAGATGGCAGCTAGGAAAAGGAGGCCTTTTGGGAACTAGACTCATCTTCAAAACATCATCTTGCTGAAAAACTAATTAAACAAAGAGACAATTCACCAAATTTATCAGTTTGTTTATAATTTCTTTCTCTTAACTATAAGTTTACAACAATTAGTACCAGATGAGATTTTACATGTTTTTGAAGATTTGGGAAAAGTTTTGGTTGGCTGATTTTCATTTTGTTCTTTATGCCACCATTTTAAGTAATACTTAATCAGCCAAAAGCAAAGTGTCACGGAGTGCTTTCAGAAAAGTTTATTAAAACACCAGTAATCAAAACTTCAGTGTTTCCTATGGGGTTTTAGATTATACTGATTCTAATATACCTTACTCATCCTTTGCTTTGCCCACTGTCTGTCCTATTTGAGAGCCTTTTGCCAAAATATCAAGTAGGACAACCTACTGTCATTATTATTACAGTGATTAGTAACCAAAATTTAATACGTGATATAGTTGATCTTATTGTTTCATAGTTACTTTCCTTCCTAAAGAAAGTACAGTATCTCCAAGATGCAAAGGATCAATGAAGCTCTTAGCTATTGAATAAAACTCACCATAAATAATTGCCCCTTGTATTCGTGCATCCAATTCCATCACTAACATTCCTGCTGTGGCCTTTGAGAGCTAGAATTGTTTAAAGTATATGTCCATCACTAAGTGCACAGCTGTGTTATTTGGGCTCTTTATAATGGCTGGAAGAGGCGAGTTTGGGATTTACCCCCAGGGTACTGGGGACAACCAAGGATAGCATCGGCTACAACATCACTGGGGTACCTGTGATTCTAAGACCTGGAAGTGTAATCAGCTCCACAGAAGTGTAATCAGCTCCACAGAAAGCTGGGACATCAGCTCACTGGAGCCCAGGAAAGACCTGAGCTGGAGTGACCACCTGGGGGCACTTTTAACTAACGTATTATTTGATCTCTCCATCACAGTTTTGTATATAGATTTAACATGCCTCAAATATGAAGTCCTAATCACTCAGTCCTTTCTAATAGTCCTATCTAAACATCCTCACTTTCTTCACACCTTTGAAGAGTTGCAA
>RCUC01144468.1:0-30658 GCA_003697995.1 Taxidea taxus jeffersonii
GGTAGTTTCCTCATTATATAGATTTGGGAGAACATCTGGAAGCCTAACTGTTTTTTAAACCCTCTATAATGGAAAGTTTCCAACATAAACCAAAATGGGGGGAAGAGTATAACAACCTCCTATCTTTCAAGTATCCAGCTTCAATACTTGTCAGTATTTTTCCAATTTCAATACTTAAGATGTACTTATAGCCCACCCTCCTATATTCAGTCCTGCCTTCCCCCTCTTCTAGAGGTCCTGGTACCACCAGTCCCTGAACTTTCAGGAATTTCTTTAGTACAATCCGGTTGCTTTCTGTATTTTGTTTCCCTGCTGGTTTAGTTTTGCTACTTTTCTTTCTACTTTCCTAGGTTTTTATTGTTGCTCCCTCCATGCTTGATCTCTGCCAGACTGAAGTTTCAGTTCCCCTGGACAGACCACACCCTCTGACAGCTGAGATGTTAGATGCTCTCCACCTGGAGCCTTCCTTCCTCACCTCCTTGGTGGGCTCATAAGTTACATCTCATTGCAACCTTCATATTTTCCTAGAAACTCCCCTGACCCCACGATTATGGGCTCACAACCCCTTTCTTTCTTCTCCTTTCCCCTCTACTTTATCCCACCAAAGTGCTTCTGTCACTGCACTGGAAATGCTGGTTTCCCTCTTTGGATGGTGAATTTTGGAAAGACAGGTATATCTTCCAGTGCAAACTATGTATGCAGCAAACCGTTATTAGAAATGTACCATATGTTAGAAATGGCTGAGTGTTAATTCTCAGACATAGGCGCTATTATCATCCCACTTTATAGATGAGAAAAAAAGGCACTGTTCTTCATTCCATAAGCTGGCCATGTTCTCATCACCAGTTAGTAGAGGAGGAGCCAGGAATGGAATCAAGGCTGTCTGCGTCCAGAACCTGCCAGGCAAAGGGTATTTCAGATCCGGTTGTAGAATAAATGTGCACACAAAGGTGTGAGTGAACTGACCAGGCAGGCCCAGGGCAGCAAGGAGGTAAAGAAGCCCCTTCTGACAGCTTCACCCAAGGTAGTTCTGTCTTACCCAGCAGCAGTGGATATTTCCTGTCTGTGACAAAAGGATTGAAGGTCATTGATATTCATAACTGCCGATATTCATCTGTAGCCTGCCCTCTGGACACCCAAAGAAGAGACCTTCAGAATCATAACATAGTAGTGTTATGATTTAGCACGTGAGTGGATTCTGTCCTCTCAAGAGACTAGCAGAGTGCCTGGCATTTCATAGGTTTTCTTTGTATGTTGAGAGTTGCAATAAATCAGCCAATATGTCAAATCAATTGAATAATCTACCCTTCAGTCTCTAAGTGCCAAGTTAAAAGTCATTTTAATCTACCTTGTACCTGGGAAATAAGCATTAAGAAAATTATGAGGTCAGAGTTTCTCTCTACCCTCCTGTTCCCTTTTAGCATCTACTATTCCTTGTCCTGGTACCAGCCTCAAATATCTAGAATACTAATGCTGTCCATCTTGTGTCCTGCCCATTTCCTCAGATACTCTACCTAAAATATCTTCTCTGCATTGTCAGTCAACTAGTATTTATTTATTTTTAAAAATGTCTATAGAGTACCTACTAAATGCTAGGAGTTTAGTGGTGAGAAAAAATAGTCATGATTCATGGGGATCATCAAGTTCATGAACTTCTGTTGTGTGCTTTGTCCTGAGCTTGGCTTTGTAAGAGATACAAAGAGGCAAAACATACCTGTGCCCTTCAGGAACTTACAGTCTAGATGAGGAAGTGGAACGAGCACACACACAAGATTAGAGCACAGGTGGGAATTAAACTGTAGGAGATTTCAGATAATGCAGTAGGTTTTCCCAAAAGGGAGATAACAACGTGAGGTAGGGGTTAGCATGTACCACAGGAATGTGTAGAAGTTTAAGGATGGGAAATCAAAGATTAAAGAATTTTTTTAATAACTGTCTCACTTTTCCTCTAGACTATCAAGAGCTTATCTACTTTAGTTGCACTGTATCACCAATGCCTAAGGCAGCACTCAATAAATAGTTGTAGAGTGAATGAATGAATGAATGAGTGAGTGAGTTTTAGGGAAGAGGAAGAAATGAAGGTAGATGGATGAGACAGATCTAGAGCATGGGCTGTACTTTTCTCTCCTGAGGATATTGTTCTGTTGTCCCAGATGTTAGTACATTGTCTCATAAACTAACCTTTAAAAATCCCTTTCTGCCTTGAGAATCTTTGGTTCTGTGATTCTTATTCCTGCTGAAATGCTAATTGTTGGTAATAGCTTAATGTTGGATTCCTCCTAGAGCTATTTACATTTTAGCACTGGACTCCAAAGATGTCTGCATTCCTAACTGGAGAAATTTTAGGCACTTAGACAGAACCAGGGGTGGGAGAGATATTTATAGACAGCACAGGATGGATCCCTGAGTATTAGCTTACATGGTGTTCTCTGCTCTACCTACCCACAAGGGTGACTCAGGAAGAATGGTTTTGGCAGCCACTTTCTTACCTCAGGGAAACTATAGAGTTTTTTTTCCAGTTTCCTCTTCCTGTCCTGTCTTCCCTCTTCCTTTCTTCTCACTCCCTTCCTCCCTTTCTTTTCCTTTTATTCCTTTGTCTTTGAGTCAATGAATGGGCATCTCATCTACTTAACCCAGTAGACGTCCCTAAGTTATGTTTCCATAACTTGTCTGTCAGCTCTGATTGCCATCAGGGATGGGCTTCTCCCTTAGCTCCTGGCTGGCAATGGAGTCCCCAAGTTTGTAAGAGAACAAAAGGTGGTCCTTTGTAAGTGTGTGTGTGTGTGTGTGTGTGTGTGTGTGTGTGTGTGAAGGAGAGACCACAGGCACACAGGTGATAGGGGGTGAGGAGAGAGAAAGAAGGAAATGTGGGATATTAATGGATAGATATATCAGTTGGTTGATCATTTGTTGAATTAATAGTAATTTAGGTCAAGGTCTTGGGCTCTGTTATATTAGGACTCATCAACATTTAGGACAACATTCAAGTCTCACTGGTGTTAGTGTATCATTCCCATTTTATCTTCCCATGTTGAATGTCCACCATGGTCCCAAATAGGATCTCCACTTTTGCTGTGTACTTTAATTCATGTTTTTTTCACCTCATGTGCCCACTCTGCCCTGATCTCTGTATTACCAAATCCCATCTGAGATCCTAGCTCCTGATACATTTTCTCATCCCCTCTTTGAGCAGAAACCTGAATCAACTGAAGAATAATCCATGTAAGAATCTGAAGAGAGAGGTTCTAGGCAGAGAAACAGCAAAAGGGAAAGATTCTGAATGTGGAAACTGGTAGGTGGATTTATAGACCAGCAGAGAGACCAGTCAATGTTTGATTCATCTTTGTATTATCACTGACAATGATAACATTTGGTTGAATGAATCAGTTTTATTTCAGTGTTTTCAGGGTTGAGTTCTGAGTGAGAAAGAAGATATTTTTTTGGTACTGCTGGGGCCCCAAGTGTTTCTCATACCTTTTCTCCTTTATTCTTAAAATATCCCAATGAGGTAAGTATTATTCCCACTACAGAGAAGGAATAACTGAGGCTAAATGGGGTTTAGTGACTTACTTGAGGTTACAGAGCCAGTAAATGTTGAGGGGGGGATTCTCTTTGGTGGCAAAGTCAACAAGCTAGCCTTTTGTTAGGTCATTTCCTTTGTTGCTTACATGTGCACAAGACTCTGTCTGGTCCTTCAGCATGCAGCAAGGATGACCTCAGTTTGCTGATGGCATTCTTAAAATCCACATCTGCTTCAAGTAGACATCATCTAGAAATACAGGAAGTGTCAATTTATGGGTGCACTGCCCGGCTTTCAAGTCCTCTTCCCTCACCAGCCCTCATCTTATCCTCTCCACCAGTCCCTAAGACTTTGTACTTCGGAGTGGGGAGGAAGGAAAAACACTGACCAGGGGACTTAGAGGCTTGGGTTCAAGTTCTCTTCAGATACTTGATTTTTGACTCTTCTGAGCCCTTTAAACTCTCTGGGCCTTAGTTTCCTTTCTGTAAAACAGTTGCCCTATCTATTAATATAATAAAAATATGGTAATAGCCACAATAATAGTCACAACTGCCACTATTTGACAAGTTACTGTGCAGATATTATTTTGTTAAACCTTGTGGCCCATTTAGAAGATAGGGATGATCAGTATCTATCCTCATTCAACAGATAGAGTGACGTTAGGGTTAAGTGACTTATTTAAGGTTACCTAGGTGCTGACTCTTAGAATAAAGATTCAGATCCTTATCACCACCTCTAAGGCCCAGTATTACTTCCCTTTAAACTGCTGCCCTCCACCCTGTCCCCCATACCTCACTTTCTGTGCCCCGGCCACACTAGCCTTCCCATTATTCTCCAACATGTTGCGCTTTTTTCCGCCACTGGGCTTTTCTTTGAACAGGCTAGTTACAGTGGATGTAATATCTCCCTTCCTCTTCTGCTTGCTTAAAACTCCCTACTCAGTTTCCAGATATTAGTTCAACTTTCATCTCCTAAGGAAGTCTGTGGAGGTTTAAAAATAGGCCCCTACATTTTTTGACATCTTTTCCATTGAGAGAAGTCTAGGTCCCTGGTCATGGATCTGGGCAATTCTGTGGCTGCTTTGACCAAGAACAAGGTGGAAGTGATGCTGTGTAACTTCTGAGTGGGGCAGAGGGTCCTAAGATACCATGCCATTTCTACTTCATTCATTGGAACAGTTGTACTTGGAACCCTGAGTTACCTCACAAGAACATAGCCTGTGTCTGGATTTCTCCAGATTCCACCTTTGTGTCTTTTCCCCTTGCTGATCCTATTATGTATCTTTTTGCTTTAATAAGGTTTAGCCATGAGAGCTTCTAGCAGACCACCAAATGTGTGCATGGTCTTTGAGAGCCCCAGAACACATGCTCACTGTGATACCCATAACAATCCAAAGAAGGATGACAATGACTTGTGTAGGATGACAATGACTAGTGCAGACAGCACAATTTACTGTTTTGGTCTAGGAAGGGACCTACTGCCCTCTACCCTGACCCTCACACATAAACACATATTTGCAATTCTGGGATCATTTTGGTGGGGGGAGAATATGTATGTATGTTGGAGAGTGATGTTAAAGATCAGAAGTAGAAAAGAATAGAGTAGAAATTGTGCATAGAAAATGTATAGTATATACATTTTGGGAGAGGGGGAGGGAGAATAAGCTCACCAGAGCCAGATTTTGGCTTCATATATCTTTTATTTGAGAGCCCAGATCTGAACTATTATGTCTTATAGCCACTCCCCTTGCCCCCTTAGAGTCCTGTTGGAGGAGTCACATTAGAGAGCTTTCAAAGGACACACGCTGTACAGCTGGGAAGGTTCTCTGTCGGTCTCAATGCACAAAGCACATAGCAAACTTGCTTTGTTTCCTTCAAAAATGGGTAAAGTGGCACCTACTTCCACTCCATCTGGTGTTGTGTTTGGAGGGGATTGATTTGTATGTGATTTTGGTTTGTTTCCTTAAATGATTCCTGCATCAAGTCAAAATAATTTCAAGAGTCTTTGCTTTTAGCTTTTTAAATAGCTGGTTCTTCATGAAAACCAACCAACCAACCAATCAACCAACCTGAGAACTTGCAGGTAGGGTTTTCTTTGTTGATTGAGATGATGGGGAAATCATCCAATGGGAGAGCTATGGGCAGAAGGCAGGGAGCAGGTGGTGGTCTCCTGCTGAGAAGAGAGTGAGGTGGGAGGGACTACCTGTGAGTGACAGATGGTGCAGTACCCTGGGGGCTCACAGGAGGTCCACCTGGCTCTTCCACTTCATTTTGTTTCATCTCTGTCAATGATTTTTTTCTGTGTATGAAATCTTTGATTCACAGAATATCAATTCCAAGAATTGGTTGACCTTACATTAAACCAGTCCATGACCCTAATTTTGCGGATAGAGAAACTCAGATCTAGAGAAGGGAAGGGGCTTGTCTGATGTCACCAGGGAAATTAGTGTCAGGGCCACAGTGAAGAGCCCATTCTGCTGACTCTCAGCTAATATGCTTTTCCTTCTATCTCAGGGATCACCAATGGCAGAGTGGTCCTAACAATATTCCTTCAAGTTCATAGACACCCTTATGAATTTTCAAGTTTTCAGAGCTATGTCTCTCTTTTAATAGTAAGGAAACAGGTATAAGGTGTTTGAGGGAGTCACTGGGATTTGAGGCTCATTCTAACGGAATTTTTGCATTTTATACCACTCTGGACAGTAAGATTTTAGCAATGATAACAGCAGTTATTATGGCTGTTGCTTTTAGAAGGCTGTTAGCTACAAGGAACAGAAACTGCACTGGAAGTCATTTAACTAATAGTGACTTATTTTCTCATCTAGCAGGAGCGAGCAGTCTGGGAATAAGGCAGACCCAGGGTTGTGAAGAATTTGGTGTCTTGGGACGCCTGGGTGGCTCAGTTGGTTAAGCGGCTGCCTTCAGCTCAGGTCATGATCCCAGCGTCCTGGGATGGAGTCCTACATCGGGCTCCTTGCTGGGCAGGGAGCCTACTTCTCCCTCTGCCTCTGCCTGCCACTCTGTCTGCCTGTGCTCGCTCCCTCTCTCTCTCTCTCTGACAAATAAATAAATAAAATCTTAAAAAAAAAAAAAAGAATTTGGTGTCTTGATGACATCATCGCCAACCCCAGGTTTCTTCTGTCTCTGCTGTACCATTCTTGGTCTATCAGCAGGTCTCCCTCATGGGCACAAGATGGCTTAAATTAGCATAAGAGCTTTAATGAGCAAGAGGCTTGCAGGTACCTCTTTTGTGTACTTTTTTTTTTTTTTTTGGTAAGGAAAACTTCCAAGAAGTGACCCAGAAAAATTCTTCTCAGGTCCCCATGGCCATGAGTGGGTCACATGCCATTTATGCATGCAGTCACTGGCAAGCAGAAAAGGCCACGCCATGGAGCCCCTTCCAGATGTGCTCCCTGGGACCATCGGGCAGGGTCCGCTGCCACTGAGAAATGTGTTCAAGGAGATGTGGAGTGACACGACCAACTTCACACAGCTAGAAAGTGGCAGAAAAAGGAATAAAGCGCAGATGTGTCTGAAGCTACAACCAGTGTTCTGAACCACTACACAAAAACACCTCCCATTCTGGTTTCCCACATTTGCTCTCCCCTCCACAGGACCACTTGCCAAATTCCAGCCTGCATGCCTAAGTCACTTTGGCTGGTGATTGCAGGATCGTCTCCTTGCCAGGTCAATGTCAGCAATCAATCTTCATCTCCTAGGCATGAAAACCAGCCGATTAGAGCTGTAAGTAGGTGTTTAACAACACAGAGGCAGCCAGAGAGTCTGTCAGCAGTTTTCCCCCCTGGCGGCTGGGCATTAGCAAATATGCTGAGAGAAGCACCCCTGGTCCATGGCTGTTGGGAGCAGGGAGTGTCATCAGAGCAGATGACTTGAGAAAAGAAGAATAATAGGATGTCAGAGCTGAAAGGTCTCTTAGACTTGGTCTAGTGTGGCTCCATCACTGTAGTGAAAGGAAAAGAGGCCCAAAGGAGGGAAGGGATTGCCTAGGATCACACAGAAAACCACTGAGAGATCCAAGAAGAGAGCATGCCTGGATTTATCCAATGGTATTTCCAAGGCTTTTTGAAGTCTAACTCCATACCACTGCCTTATAATTCTCACTTATGAAACCAGTTCTTTTTTAAAATGACATCTGAAAAACAAAGGCTTTTAGGACTCTATCGTCCAATCCCAGTTAGGGGTCTCCTGGCTCTCTCTGGAGAGAAGTACTCATTGACATACATTTGCATGGGTTAACTGCTCCAGGTAAAGCCCTGCCAGGTTACTAGTCACAGACAGGCAGCCTCCTGTAGCAAATCCCCACTCCTCTTCCTCGTCTTCCTTTCCAGCCTCTCTGGGTTGATCATTCAGAACAAGTCCTGGTATTGGAAAGATCTAAAGGCATGGGAACCTTGGGGCCTCAAGTTTTTTTTTGTTTGTTTTAAGATTTTATTTCTTGGGACGCCTGGATGGCTCAGTTGGTTAAGCGGCTGCCTTCGGCTCGGGTCATGATCCCAGCGTCCTGGGATCGAGTCCCACATCGGGCTCCTTGCTCGGCAGGGAGCCTGCTTCTCCCTCTGCCTCTGCCTGCCTCTCTGTCTGCCTGTGCTCACTCTCTCTCTCTCTCTCTAATAAATAAATAACCAAAAAAAAATCTTAAAAAAAAAAGATTTTATTTCTTTATTTGACACAGAGAGAGATCACAAGTAGGCAGAGAGGCAGGCAGAGAGAAGGGGGGAAGTAGGCTCCCAGCTGAGCAGAGAACCTGAAGCGGGGCTCGATCCCAGGACCCTGAGATCATGACCTGAGCTGAAGGCAGAGGCTTAACCCTCTGAGCCACCCAGGCACCCCACTGGAGCCTCAAGCTTTACAAGTGAATGCTTCCAGCTTGAGGAGAAAAAGTTAATCAGGTCAGAGTGCAGGAATTCCTTGCGACAATATGAAATGGCTTGAGATCTCCATATTTCTGATAACTCATATATGCAGGTTTGGGAAGTTGTGAGAATTTCAACAGTATTGATTGAATGACCACCAAATGAATAGTAGCAGTTGTTATTTACTGAGTCCTACTCTGTGTCTAGGACTGTGAGGCATCCTTCACATTCATTTTTAACTTGAGTCTTCCCAATACATGGCATTTCTTATACTTATTTTTTTATGTCTCTCTCTCAGAAGTAGAAAGTCTGATCCATAGTTGACAGACCCTTAAATTTACTGCTATATTCTCAACTCCTGGAAGAGTGTCTATCACATAGCAGGGGCTCAGCTAATATATACTGAATTAATAAAGTGACAGACCGATGAAGTAGGGATGCTCGTTTTTCATTTTATAGATGTGACAAATGGGGCTTAGAGAAACTAATTTGTCCAAGGTAATTATACCAGTTTTCCTTGGCCACAATTAATATAAGAACAACTAATTCTTATTTAAACGAATGGGAGTTTTGTGGTTTTCTTCCTCAAACAAGAATTCTGGAGATGCTGTTGATACTGATTCCACTTCTGTGATGCCATTAAGAACCCAGGTTCTTTCTAACCTGCTCTGCCTCTGCCGTCTTCAACGTGTTGGCTTTTCTTCTCTCTACTTGTATATTCCTGGCCACAAGATGGTTATGATCCGAAGTGCTTGCTTCAGGCAGCAAGTCTGTGTTAAAAAAAGAAGCAAGTGGATGAGGTAGCACCAGCCACGTGTGTTTCTTTCATCATAAAAAGAAAAAGTCTTCTTAAAAGCACCTGGGTTATTTCCACTTACATCTCATTGGCCAGAGTTATGTCACATGACTACCCTTAGCTGCAAGGGATGCTGGGAAAATGAGTATTTGTCTTTCTCTGGCTTTACAGAGGAGGTAAGCAAGGGGGTAGGGATTAGCAATAAATGTATGTTAGGTACAAATGTCTCTACCATTGTTAGGCAGATAGTAGTGGTGAAATAAGAACTGGAACACGGATTTGCCTGTAAACTCCATGTTCTTACTGACCAAGCATTAACTAATTTGACTTTTTCTTCTGATCTCAATAGGAAAATTATCAGCTTGGGACATCTGGTTCTATTCTGAGTCCTTGTTCTGTTCTGAGTCCTAATTTCTTTATCTGTAAATTGGAGGAATGGGCTAAGTGAAGTCTGTGCATTCTGCTGTTTATGTGGTTGCATGCTTTCATGTCTCAGTCTGGCTGCTGGCCACCTTTAACAGTCTTATTCAAAACCAAATCAAAATCAAAGTCACCATGTCAGCGGAGTAATGTATTTTCCAAGATCCAAATTCCTAAAATCAAATTGATTTTTTTGGTGTTTGTTTTCATAGATGGTGATGTGTGTGTTTATGTGTGTCCCTTTGAGATATCTGCTTTGGTTTTAGATGGTAAATAAAGATTGATCTTTGTCTCTTGTGATCTATAAAGCCCAATTATTGTTGAAATTCCTATTTAAATAGTTCTTCCTCTATCATTTCATTTTTCATCTTCCTTAGTAGCCCAGTCTGTGTAGTCTATATATTTCAAGGTTTGATTTATTTATTTATTTATTTATTTATTTATTTATTTTGAGAGTACCAGCAGGGGGAGAGGCAAAGGGAGTGATGGAGAGAGACACTCTTAAGTAGGCTCCATGCACATCATGGAGTCCATTTCAGGGCTCAATCTCAGGACCCTGAGATCATGACCTGAGCTAAAATCAAGAATTGGTTGCTCAATTGACTGACCTGCCCAGGGGCCCCTCAGGGTTTGATTTGATTTACTACTGCATCTTGCTAGCAATAATTTTCTCCCATAGAATTCAGAACCAGAGGGGGACACAAGTGCTGGTCTCTTATCTTTAAATGGTCAGCTCTGGGACCCTGAGGAAGTCCCTGTACCTCTGTAGATCTTTTCCTCATTTATAAAATGACCAGATTAGACAAGATGGTTTATATGTTAGGATTCCCCCAGCTTTTTATGTATTATCTGGGAGTGTATGAGGACAAATCAGTTTCTGATTTATAAACAGACCATATTAGTTTTATTTCTTTATCTATAAAGTGATTATAAAGATCAGAAGAGGAAATAGAAGATATTATATAAATACATAAAATAATTACTATTTTTGTAATCATTCTTAAAATTTCAGGCCAGACTTTTCTCATTTTCCTAAAAATAGCCTATTATAACATATTGGTAATCTTGGCAAGATGTGATTCATGGTGATGTAGAAAGAGCATTGGATATAGGGGCAGACCATTCTGGGTTTACATTCTAACTCGGTCACATAATAGCTTTTTGACTTGAGTCATGTTATGTATTTCCATGGTCCCCAAGTTCTTATCTGCAAAATCAGGTTTAAAGATTTAAATTACAAGGTTATGGTGAGGATAAAATAAACAGTTGTATGAACAATAGTCAGCACAATGGCTGGCACATGGAGAGGGTTCAACAGAACTTACTCTTCATTCTTTCTTCTTACTGATGCATTTAGAAACAAATGCAATTTTGGTAAGTGTCTATTTTCTGAGTATAAATTTTTCTCTCTAGTGGTAGAGTCACTTCAGACTACACAGGACATACGGCCTATGCATCTTTACTATATCGTCCCTCTGAATATTTGTTGTTTCATAAGGGGTAGAAAGATTGAATCCTTAGCAGTCAGGACCCCTGGTTCTATTCTGTTCCCTTTAGCTTATGAGACCTGGGACACTGGGCACTTCATTTAATTTTTCCTGTCTTCAGTTCACACATGTGCAAAATGTTAATACCCATTTCAGAGGGCTTTTATTAGCCCTCTAATAATTTGAAAATGCTTGGTAATCTCTAGAGCATTAGAAAAATATAAGATATCACTTCTGCTATTAATTCACCTACATATCTTCAAACCGGTCCCTCTTTACCTGTACAATTCTTTCTGAACTTCAAGGTCAAAGTCATGCTGCTGTTGTATGAAAACTTACTTCTGCCCTACCTCTCTAAAATCTCCCCCATCACTAACTTTCTATGGCCCTCACTGCTTGGACCATTCTGTTGGCACTTAGAATAGTTGCTGCATATTATTAATGATTTCTCCCTGTTTGTAGTTGATTTCCCCCTGACTTGATATTGCTAATGCTTTTGCACATCATTCTGACTCATAGCCTTTATTGTGCATCTGTCTTAGGGGACAGTTAAAAAATATGTGGCAGTTGATTCTTCTCTGTTATTATTTTATTGTTCAGGCTTTCCCATTTTCATCCTAGAGCAACTTATTTTTATTTTAAGTTAAATTAATGATTTCTTTGGGGGCATGGGTAATACATATACCTGGTTTAAAATTCAAAGGGCGAAACAAAAAATAGGTCTCCCCTCCCATATCTGTTCCCTGGTTTCCTCCCCAGAGACAACCACTATTACTAGTTCCTTGATTGGCCTATCCAGAGCTGGTCTACATATCTGCCTTCTCCCTATAAGGTAGTCTCTCTTGTGTACATTGTATTTTTATTTACTATATCATGGATAAATGAAATCAGATAAATATCTGGTATCTTATTAGTATAAAAACAACAACCCCTCTTTTAAAAATTTTTTGGTTTATTTAAACAATTATTTTTTTAATTGAAAGTGTTAATGAGATCATTGTAGAATTGCATACATTTGTGAGGAGTAATTTAGAGAGATCTCAGGAACTCTTTATCCATTTTCTACTAACGGTAATATCTTTGCACAACTTTTAGGATAATACCACATCCAGAATATTGCCATTGATTCGGTCTACTGATCTTATTCAGATTTTCCATTTTACTTGTATTTATTTGTGTGTGAGAGAAAGTATGAGTATTCAATTCTATCCAATTTTATCATATGTCATTTTGTGTATCCCCTACCACAGTCAAGACATGGAACATTTCCACAACCACAGGATCCATTATAGTCCTACCCACCTCCCTTCCACATCTCTGTCTCTAGCTCCTGTCATTCACTAATCTTTTCTCCATTTCTAAATAATTGTCATTTAAAAAAAAAGTGTTATGTAAATGCAATCATACAGTATGTTACCTTTTGGGATTGGCTTTTTTTGTGCTGAATGTTATTGGGTGTGTGTATATGCACTATGGTTTGTTTCCCTGTTTATCTGTTGAAGGACATCTGGTCTGCTTCCATTTTTTTTATTATTATGAATAAAGCTTCTATGAATATTTATATACAGATTTTCATGTGAACATATGTTTTCAGTTTTCTGTGATAAATACCCAAGTGAATGATTGCTGGTTTGTATGGTAATTGCATGTTTAGTTTTATAAGAACCTGCCAAACTTTTCCACAGTGGCTGTACCATTTTGCGTTTCTATCAGCAGTGTGTAAGTGATCCAGGGTCTCTGGATCCAGGCCAGCATTTGGTGATGTCACCATTATTTATTTTAGCCTTTCTGTGTGGTGTGTAATAATATCTCATTATGACCTTAATTTGCATTCCCCTGATAGCTAGTGATGTTGAACATCTTTTATGAGCCTCTGTCATCTTCATATCCTCTATGTTGAAATGTCTGTTCATTGCCCATTTTCTAATTGGATTGCTTTATTTTTTATTGTTGAGTTTCGAGAGTTCCAAAATACATTTTTAGATACCAGTCCTTTGTTGGCTATGTGGCTTGATAATATTTTCTTGTGGTCTGTAGCTTATCTTTTCATCTTCTTCCCATGGATTTCTGTAGAATGAACCTATATAATTTTGATGAGATCCAGTATATGTCATTCTTTATTTTTATGAACTGTGCTTTTGGAGTCAAGAACTCTTTGTCTGGCTCTAGATCCCAGGGATTTTCTCCTATGCTTTTTCTAAAAGTTTTATTGTTTTACATTTTACCTTAAAGTCCATGACCCATTTCAAGAAAATTTTTGTAGAAGATGCGAGGTTTAGGTTGAGGGTTGTTGTCCTCCCCGCCCTCACCTGTTGGTGTCCATTTACTCCAGCATCGATTGCTTGAAGATGCTATCCCTCTTCCAGCAAATTGCCTTTGCCCCTTTATCAAAAATCAGTTGTACATATTTTTGTGGGTCTAATTATATGTTTTCTCTTCCATTGATCTATGTGTTTATCTATCCAACAATAGCCCATTGTCTTGATGACTGTAATATATATTGAGTCATGAACTCAGACAGACTGATTTTTTTCTACTTTATTCTTCTTTGTCAAGATTATTTTAGCTGTCCTAGGGACTATAACTTTCCACATTAATTTCAGAATAAGATCTTTTATGTATACAAAATCATTGCTGGGGTTTTGATAGTGTAGTTGATCCTTAAACAATGTGAAAATCTGCTTATTACTTTTGACTCCCCCAAAACTTATCTAGTGATAGCCTATTATTGGCCAGAACCCTTACCAACATAGCTGATTAACACACATTTTGTATATTGCATTTATTATATACTACATTCTTACAATAAAGTGGGCTAAAGAAAATAAAATGTTATTAAGAAAATCATAGGGAATAGAAAAAAATCTGTGTATAAGTAGACCTGTGTAGTTCAAGTATGTGTTGTTCAAAGATCAACTATAATTGCTTTATACCTATAGATTAATTTAGGCAGAAGTGATATCTTCACTGTGTTGACTATTTGCTATGCTCTTTGTTCATTGATATATCTCATCAACATTGTGTAATTTTCAGCAGACAGATACTCTGTACATGTTTGTAACTAAGTTTTTTTGTGTGTGTTTTTGTTTGTTTGTTTGTTTGGAGTGGTTATAGATGGTACTGTGGTTTTTTTCCCCAGCTTTATTAAGGGATGATTGGAAAGTAAAAATTGTACATGATTTTTAAAAGATGTAGTACATGATGATTTAATATATGTATTAAATGAAATGATTACTACAATGGTATTGTGTTTTTAATTTCAATTTCCACAGGTTCACTGTTAGCCTATAGAGATGTGTTTTTTTGTGTGTGTATGTGCTTTGGTCTTATATTCTGAAAGATGGATGAACTTACTATTGCTTAAAATTTCTAGAATTTATTTTTAATAAATTCCCTGGGATTTTCTACATTAAACAATCATGTCATCTCCAAATAGGGATAATTTTATTTCTTCTTGTCTGTATGGCTTTTTCTCTTTTTCTTGACTTATTGCAGTAGCTACAATTTTTAGCACTGTATTGAGTAAGAGAGATAAGAGTAGAATGCCTTGTTTCTGATCTTAGAGGGGAAGTATTCAGTTTTCACCTGTAAGTATGATGGTGACTGATTAGCAAAAGGTGACTCTATTTTTTAAAGAGATTACTGAATATTATTGCACTGGAAGGTTGTACTATAATTACTTCTACAGCTCTTTATCAGTGGACTTTTATGGCTTTCAGTCTTTTGCTTAATAATGTTCCTATGAATATTCTTATATATAGATACCCTTTAACATATCCATGAGGTATGGCCCCCTTTTCTGTTCTATCAAGGCCTCTTCCCTAGAATATTGCTTGGTATTGTGGTTTTAAGTGACGTTACAATAACGACTCCTAAACATATATTCCCAGCCTGATGTCTGCTCTGAATACAGATTTGTGTATTCCTTTCCCAACTTAATTATCTCCATTTGGATGTCAAAAATGCTTCTCAATATCAACAAGTGTAAAACTGAACTACCAACTAGCCTATATCCTTCTCTCAAAACCCATTCCTTTGATGCTTTCCCTATTTTAATAAATGGCATTCTAGCCTTCCAGTGGCTCATACCAAAAACCTTGTATTCATCCTTGCTGCTTCTCTTTCTCTGACATCCAAACTATCAGCAATTCTGATCAGCAAATTCTGTCCTAACTATGGTCAATTCTTTTCACTCCATGGCTATTACTTTGGTCCAAACCACCATCCTAGCTTTCTTGGGTTATGTCTTCCTAACTGGCTTCCTTCTTCATTGCTTCCCTACAACTTACTCTCTACACAAGAAGTCACAGTAAAAAAAGAAAAAAACAAAGGAAGTCACACTGGTTGTCTAAAACATTGCATTGTATACTCAGAACTTCCTAGTGACTTCCCATCTCCCTCAGAGTAAAATCAAGGTCCTTACTCTGGCCTGGAGAAAAGATACAATCTGATTTCTAACTCCTGCATGCTTTGGGTCCTGTCACTTCTGTGATGTTTTTTTCTTTCTTCTTTTTTTTTTTTTTTTAAAGTTTTTAGGGGTGCCTGGGTGGCTCAGTGGGTTAAGCCTCTGCCTTCGGCTCAGGTCATGGTCTCAGGGTCCTGGGATCGAGCCCCACGTCTGGCTCTCTGCTTGGTTGGGAGCCTGCTTCCCCTTCCCCCTCTGCCTGCCTCTCTGCCTACTTGTGATCTCTCTTTCTCTCTCTCTCTCTGTCAAATAAATAAATAAAATTAAAAAAAATTTAAAGATTTTATTTATTTACTTGACAGGGATCACAAGTAGGCAGAGCAGCAGGCAGAGAGAGAGAGGAGGAAGCAGGCTCCCTGCTGAGCAGAGAGCCTGATTCAAGGCTCTATCCCAGGACCCTGAGATCATGACCTGAGCTGAAGGCAGAGGCTTTAACCCACTGAGCTACCCAGGCACCCTTCTGTGATGTTTCTTTTTTTTTTTTTAATTAAATTTATTTTTTTTATTTAAACATATAATGTAACCCCACCACCCTCTCCCAACCCCCCTCCCTCCCCACCCCCCTCAGTTTGTTTTATGACATTAAGAGTCTCTTTTGGTTTGTAACAAGATGGGATTGGGAGGATGTGTCTTACTCTGCTCTGGCACACTAGCCTTATTTCTGCTCCTTTACTTGCCAAGTGCTCTCTGACCTCAGAGCACAGATTGTTCTCAAGCCTGGAACTTTCTTTCCCCAGGTATCTACATAGCTCACTCCCTCATTCCCTTTAAGCTTCTGCTTTGTTTTCACTTGATCATAATGGCCTTCCCTGAGTACCCTCATCTCACCTTGGCACTCTCCCTTCCTTTTAACCAGATTTATATTTCGGCATATCATTTATTATCATCTGAAATATTATATGCTCCCTTGTTTGCTTACTGTATATCTTTCTACCAATAGAATGTAAGTACCATGAGGGATGAAACCTTATTTTCTTCAATGCTATACCTCCAGCACCTCCAATGATATGCAATAAATATTTGTTGAATGAGTTAATGAATGAACTGCTGGGTCAAATGGTATGTGCATTGGAAATTTGATAGATATTGGCAAGTTGCTCTATAAAAAGCTTATGCTAATAATATATGAGAGTTACAGTCCCACTCTTGATACATGAAAGCTCATTTCTTTTTGTACACAACCCATTAAGAGATTTTTCTCAGCTCTTAGTTTTATACCCCCAACTCCCAAAGGTAGACACAATAGATTCAACCTCCATGCATTTATCAGGGTTCCAGGACAAATTCCAGAAACATCCCATGTAGTGATGTTGGTTTTAACAAAACAACTTAAGTAGCTAGGCTCTCAAGTTTTGTATGCTCGCAGAATTTCCTAGATAAGAAGAAACTGGCAGAGCACTCACAGCTTCTGTGTCTTGTTTACATTGAAATGTCAATAGAGCTAACCTTATTTTTCCATTGGATTTTTTTCTTGAATCCTAAGTCAAGAGAGCACAGGAGAGCCCTCTTCCTGGTGTCATTTTTGTTTTTTAGGATGATTCATAGTTCTTTCCTCAGCAAGGAGCATCTTCCCAGCATCCTGCACAACTGAGGATGTTTTGGTGGGGGTGGGAGTGGGTATAGGTATGAAGATTAGACCATTTCAAAAATTAGACCAGAGAAAATGAACCTTGTGGCTTGCTGTTAGATTCCTACCACAGAGCCTCTTAGTAGGCACTATGTGAATAGTTTTTGAGTATTGGCTCAACATTTAGGTTATTGATACATCTTCCCTAGAAGCCCTGATTATCACTGTCATGCTTTATAACCCATAGAGGCTTTCTGTGATTCCCAAACGGTACCCGTTTCTTGAGCAGAATCTCAAGAAGGTAGGGTAGGAAGGATGGAGGCAAACCTTGGGCATGGTCATGTTTCCCAAAGTGAGTACTGTGGAATGTTAATATGTTAGACAGATTTCTTAGCAGCAGGGGTTTGGTAAAGCCTCTTCAGAGACTCTTGGTTGTAAATATGCTTTGTGAATACCTAAGAAGGGAGTAGGATGCATGGTGTTTGCCAACTTATTTGAACCAGTCTTCAGTTCCTTAAAGCACATTATGGTCTTGGGGTTTCAGAGAATAGTTTTCAGGAAGATTTGACCTAGGAACTTTCTGTCCAGGTTAAGCACTTGGAGACAGACGACCTCTTACTCTAGGCCTGATTCTTTACTGGGGTTTCAGTTCAGAGATTTCATCTTAAGATGAAATACTGACATTTTGCTTTGATTTTAAGGACAAAGTGTAAAGGACCAATCTAGAAGGCCCATGATTTATGTGGGACATCTGGAGCATTGGGACATCTCCAGAAGGTCCGACTTGCTCAGTTCTATGGGTTGCTTGGTCTTCTAATTAACACCCCTTCTTAATTCATTTTTCACTGATTGGCATAGTCATCTAAGATGCTTGTTTGGCAAAACTTGTTCAGGTAAGATCAGCAGAAAAAAGGAAGGAGCTGAAATGCTGGGATCTTGGGGCGCCTGGGTGGCTCAGTGGGTTAAAGCCTGTGCCTTCGGCTCAGGTCATGATCCCAGGGTCCTGGGATGGTGCCCCATATCGGGCTCTCTCCTCCGCAGGGAGCCTGCTTCCTCCCCTCTCTCTCTGCCTGCCTCTCTGCCTACTTGTGATCTCTCTCTGTCAAATAAATAAGTAAAATCTTAAAAAAAAAAAAAAAAAGAAAGAAAAAGAAATGCTGGGATCTTCACTTCACACTCATTTACCTCTCACCCAACCTTCCTGTTTCTGGTGCTGACCCCAGGAGAATAATAGAAGTTAACTCAAATGTGGGGCTGCCACTGAGGAGAAAGAAGATGAGGAGGAGGGTACTGACAGGAAGTCGCAATGCGGAAATCAGGGACTGATTCAAGAAGGTGGCCACTAATTTAAAAGGTCCATTTAGAAGTTAGTATTGATTGAAGTTTTGAGGGCAACTTGACTATCAAATTTTAAATGTATATATCCTACTGTATGATTCCATAGAGCTCCATAACAATGCCACTGGTAGGAATTATTATATAGAAGTACTCACATAAGAACAAAAATTCATATTTATAAGTAGTGAATGATGATACATCACTCTAGTAGAATCTTGTGTAGACAGGAAGAAAAATGAAATTTCTCTATGTGAAAATACATCCATTATATATTCCAAATGAAAAATCAAGACACTGCACATTTTGTGCATACCATTTTTATATAAAACAGTTAATAGCTTATAATACAAATAGACTAAAATCCATAGAGACTTAGAATATAAATTAAGCTGCTAGTTGCGTTTATCTCAGGGAGGTGGGAAACTGGGAAACATCTCATGCTCTACATTACATTTTTCTGTAATACTCATTTAAAAAATAATCACATTATCTATATAGTTAGAAAATAATGATAACGACCCTTTTTAAAGTACAGTTAGAGAAAGTCTCACACATAAAGGAAATGTATAGTTTTTCTTTCTCTTTTTCTACTTCTTTTAGTCCTCACCGCCCCTTCTAGAGCCCTGATTTCCACCTAACGTACTTTCTGTCTTGGACCCTCTCTGTCCCTCCAGCCCTCTCAAGCCCCCAACGGAGAGCCCATCTGCCTTCAGCTGATGCCTGAGCTTGCTTCTCCATCAGGAAACGATGGAGTTTTTGTACCTTCAGACCACTGAGGCTTCCAGTATTTTCTCCAGCCCAGTGGGTGACAGGCCATTTTATGGGTGAATAGGAGGGAAATAGTCTGGCATACATCTACTTTGTGGCCTGGACCACTATTTTTTTGCTCATCTGTTCAAAATAATTAAATTATATTAAATAATCTCTAAGTATCTTTCTCAAGATGATATTTTATGATCACTTAAAACATATTTATCTTCTACTTTAAGGTTTCCTGACTTTGTGCCACTCTTACCTGCTAGAGGAGAGACACTTTTATCACATTTTTTTACAATGTGCTGACAGGGGCACCTGGGTGGCTCAGTGGGTTAAAGCCTCTGCCTTCGGCTTAGGTCATGATCCCAGGGTCCTGGGATCGAGCCCCTCATTGGGCTGTCTGCTCAGTGGGGAGCCTGCTTCCTCCTCTCTCTGCTTGCCTCTCTGTCTACTTATGATCTCTGTCAAATAAATAAAAATATTAAAGGAAAAAGAAAAAAAAAGCTTTAAAATGTGCTGACAATGAGGCAGCATTGGAGATTAAAAAAAAAAGTGCCATGTGTTGGCTTTGCCACCACTTTATTTTGTGGCCTTGGGCCATTCTCTTTCTTTCCTTGGGTCTCAGTTTTCTAAGCTTAACAATGGGTGTGTCTGTTGGCATCCTCCTCATTATAAGGAAATATTGGAGATGAATGTGGATCATTGACCTGACTTTTCTCCCAAGGGCATGATAAGAATCAAATGGGTAAATAGATGTGCAGGTGCTTTTAGAGTTGTAGAGCAGGGTTTCTCAACCTAGCCACTACTGGCATCTTGGGCCAGATAATTCTTTATAGGAGGGTGTCCTGTGTGTTGTAGAATGTTCAGCAGTATCCTTAGCCCTGCTTACTAGAAGCTAGCAATCTCTCCTCCCCAGTTGTGACAATTAGAACTGTTTCCAGCTGTTATCACATACCCCCTGGGGGGGCAAATCAACCATGGTTTGAGAACCACTGACATAGAGTCATATGTTGACATTAACCTTTGGTAATTATATAACCACTTGGAGAAGGAGCAAATAAAAAGGAGAATTCACATAAGTGGAATTCCAGAGAGTGCCAGAGATGTCTCCAGTGAGGAACAGGGGATAATACATGAGTGAAGTTGGTGCCAAATACAGCGTCACTTCTGGGCAGTCATATTTCCTGTGGGAACAATCTGTACCCTAAAGAAGGATGGAGAGATCAGTCTTGTTGAGGAACCCTTCTACCATGGCATGGGAAAGTAGGGGTTTATAGATCTTGCCAACTTCTAGTTATAGATGGTGATAGAAAGGGGATCTGAAAGAAAAATGAAGGATATAGCTTCTTCACAAGGTCAGAGATGTGCAGGTTTTTGTGGATAGTAAAGCATTTAGCCACATCTCCCATTCAAGTGCTACACTGCTCTGTGTAATATTCTTAATTCTGCTAGCTATTTGACCTTGAACAACTTAATTTGTCCTCTCTGAGTGTTTGTTTCCTCCTTTCTTCTTTGGCTCCAGAAGAATGTTCGATTTGTCCAGTCTCTGAATACCATAGTAACAGTTGTGAACAACACTAATCATTATACTACACGGGGTTCACTGCACTTTAAATATAGTGCCTCACTTAGGCATATGGTAACACACTACATCTCGTTATCGTCCCATTTTGTATATGACAAAACTGAAGATGAAGAGAACTTTAAACCCCATTCTTCCTGTCTCCATAGCTCATACTTTTGCCTACAGTTGCTTCACACTAAAGAACTCAACACACATCATAATATTCTGGGTCAATGTTACTCATTTCTGTCTCATCTTCTAGACTGTAAATAACTTGAAACAACTTGTGAGCATTCTGAACAATCCCTGCACCTACTTCTGGACTCCAAGGGCTATGCCATTGACACTGTACTATTCTCAGGCCACTATGCCTCCGTTTTTTTTTTTTTTAAGGAATTTTGTTTTTAAAAGATTTTATTTATTTATTTGAGAGGAGAGTGAGAGCATGAGAGGGGAGAAGGTCAGAGGGAGAAGCAGACTCCCCGCGGAGCTGGGAGCCTGATGCGGAACTTGATCCTGGGACTCTGGGATCACGACCTGAGCCGAAGGCAGTGGCCCAACCAGCTGAGCTACCCAGGTGCCCCTACACCTCCATCTTAAGGAATAAAGAGCTAATAGAAGAATTGTACATACCAGAACCCAACAGCATGGCAGGAAGGCAAGAACCCAAATAAATCAGAACATGTCAGTCTTCCCAGGCATCAAGGGACTAAAACCTATTCTTAGGTTTATTAAGTAGGAATAAGTGGAAATAAAACTCATCTTTTCAAACTTGCCTTCGAGTTTGAAATAAGTGTGTGTGTAGCAAACCAGGACTGAGACTGGGCTCTGGCTCCCAGTCCAGTTTTAGTGGGATGCTGGGCAGGTTGATGGACCAGAATGCAGCATCTGGAGACATGTTACCTGAACCAGGAACTGAGCTCAGAGTGAAGATACTGAACTTCTGTGACTTTCCTTTTCCTTATCTGAAAATGGGAATCAGGGTGGTTCCTACCCCAAAAGGTGGTTGTGAGGATTAAATGAGATAAAGTACATCAAGCCCTTAGCATGTAGTAAGGACTTAACAAGTGGTAGCAATTATTTTTAAGGATTTTAAAGAGATTTCTAGCTATGTGTTTCTGTGGCTTTTCTTAGAATGCAAGATATGTCCACTTTTAAATTCTTTTTTTTTTTTTTTTTTAGATTTATTTATTTATTTATTTGAGAGAGAGAGAGAGAGAGAGAGAGAGAGTACAGGGGACAGGGGGAGAGAGAGAAGCACTGTCAGGCTTGATCTCATGACTCTGAGATCACCGTGTGAGTGGAAACCAAGAGTCAGATGCTTCACTGACTGGGCCACTAGGCACTCCTCTACTTTTAAATTCTACATGCAATCCCATTTCCTTTTTTTGGCATATAGTTCTTTGAGCTTTGGCAAATTTATACACAGTGAAGGTACAAAGCAGTCCTATCATTCAAGAAATTCTCAACTTTTTTCCTTTCTTTCTTTTTTTTTTGAAAGATTTTTATTTATCCATTTGACAGACAGAGATCACAGGTAGGCAGAGAGGCAGGCAGAGAGAGAGGAGGAAGCAGGCTCCCTGCTGAGCAGAGAGCCCGATGTGGGGCTCGATCCCAGGACCCTGAGATCATGATCGGAGCCGAAGGCAGAGGCTTTAACCCACTGAGCCACCTAGGTGCCCCAACTTTTTCCCTTTCTGGTCAACCCCTGTACCTTCTCCTAGACCTGGCAAAAATGGATGTTGTCTGTTTCTGTAATTTTGTCTTTTTCAGAATGTCATTTAAATGGAATCATGTAGGATATAGTTTTTGAGACTGTCTACTTTTTCCTAGTGTAATTCATGGGATTCATCCATGGGGTGATATGGATGTCATAGATATGGATGTATAGATACAATATCTATATGGATGTATAGATACAATATCTAGATTTAGCTATATCTCAGCGTTTCTCTCCTTTTTTACTGCTGAAGAGCATTCCGATGTACGTGCAATACCACAGTTTGCTCATGAACTCACCAGCTGAAGGATGTGTGTGGTTTGCAGTGTGTATGAAGCAATTATGTACAGTGACACCATAAACATTGGTGTACAAGGTTCTATGTAAATAAAGAATGGCATTTCTTTTGGGCAAATACCTAGAAGTATGATTGCTGGGTCATATGACAAAAGTATGTTTATAAGAGAATGTCAAACTGTTTTCCAAAGCAACTGCTAACATTTGGGGTTCCCACCTGTAATGTAGGAGGATTGCAGCTTCTCCACGTCCTCTCCAATCTTTTTAGTTGTAGTCATTCAAATAGGTGTGTCATGTTATCTCATTGTAGCTGTAATTTGAATTTTCCTAATGACTAATGTTCTTGAGCATCTTTTCATGTGCTTTATTTCCATTAGTATATCTTTGGTGAGTTTCTTCTCAGATCTTTTGTTCATTTTTAAAATTGGGTAATCTGGTTACTTAGTATTGAGTTTTGAGGATTCTTTATATATTCTAACATTCTGTCAGCTAGATGTTTTACTAATATTTATCCCTGGTCACAGTTTATCCTTTCATTATCTGAACAGTATCTTTTGTGAAGTAGAAGTTTTGAATTTTGGAGGTGCCTAGGTGGCTCAGTTGGTTGAATGTCTGATTCCTGGTTTCAGCTCAGGTCATGATCTCATGGGTTGTGAGTTTGAGCACCATGTGGGACTCCGTGCTCAGTGTGGAGTCTGCTTAAGATTCTCTCCCTCTGCCTCTCCCCTCCTTTCCCTCTCTCTCTCTCTCTCTCTCTCAAATAAGTAAATAAATCTTTTAAAAATAAGTTTTGAATTTTGATGAAGTAAAAACTTTGATGAAGTCAAATTCCATTAATTTTTTTTTTTTTTTTTTTTATAGATCACACTTTAGAAGTGCCTAAGAAATCTTCGGCTTATCTAAAATCACAGAGATTTTCTTCCTTTGTTTCCTTCGGGAAATTTTATATTTTTAAGCCTAACATTTAGATTTGTGATTCATTTTGAGTAAACTTTTATATGAGAAGTGTGGGTTGAGAGGTTTGTTTTGCATGTGGATATCTACTTATTAAATTCATAATGCTAACTGCATGGAGACAGTTAAGGCTGTTGCTGTGAATGGTCTCTCATTCATCAGTATCTTAAGAATATTGATAACTACTATTACATGACTATGATGACAATTATGATTATTTGTCTGTCCAGCTATCATCCTTCCTCCAACAAGTGAGTGAAAACCATGTAACAATCACTAAACTAGGTAAAGAATAATCAGTGTTATTGACTATTATCCCAAACAACCCAGACTCATTAAGAAGGCCAGTTATGGAGAGCACACATTTAGAGTAATGATAAGCAAGATGCAATGTCTATTGGTCAGTATGATGAGGAGTTAGTTTCTTGGGTCTGAGAAGGGAGGAAACATGAAACCTAACAAAATCAGTTCTCTTAATTTCATAGCTTACCTCAAGCTTCAAGACAAAATAATCAGGTTTTAATTGAGCCAAAAGCATCTCCAGAGACTTTGAAAATGTCTTGTAAATAATTTTGCTAGTGGACCAAGTGCCCAGAGGCAGAGAGAGTTCTAGGAAGAAATTGTTTACTCATCTCACTTTTTCACCTTTAGTAGCGAAGCATTGTCTCCTTCGTCTCTTTGAATATCTATGAACAAAACTTTCCCACAGATAATTTAGAAAACCTACTTGAAATTTTCAGGCCTATGTCACATCAATTTCTTAATTTGTAGCAAATAGTAGAAAGCACATGAGAATGAAGCCATGGTCCATCTCTTGGTAGGCAAAATATGCGATGCATGATTTTGTTTCTCTTTACCATGATCCTCTTGTCTGTAAAAATAAAATAGTTTGCCAACCTTCCAGGGTTTACTACCTAATAGGGTTTTCTTCATTGGACAGTGAAGGAATGAAGACGATGACTCTTTCTACAGTATCATACTGCAGATATGTTGGGTGGGATACTTCCCATGATATGAATTGATGCAAAAACAGCACATAGGAAATAGGGTGAGAGATTTCTATATGCCAGGCACTCTACTAGGTCTGGACGTAGAATGATAAGTTCAAGACAAATATAATCCTTGTCCATATGGAGCCTGTGGTTTAATGGGGAGGGTGAGACTAAAGTAGAGAATCACGTAAACTGTACAAATTACAATCTGTATTACATCCTAAGAAGCTATATGATAAATTGACTATGCTGAAACAAATACCCAGATCCTCTGACATATACCTAATAAATTTTATGGGTTATCACTTTTAAAATAATTTTGTGGTCCTTAGGGAAGAGGTATTTTTCTCTTAGAAGTGAAGAATGTTTTCATCTAGTTAAGAGTCAGAAAATAGAGTAAAGTAGCTTCAGTGAACTGTCTTTGATGGAAAGTCCATGTCATCTTATTACCAAAAACAATAATTTAACATTGTTAGAGACTAAACATAATTTGTTTCTATTTCTGTATTAAGACTTAAAGAGAAGGAGTTAATTTGTGTTAAAAAAAAATTGCATGTTCTCTCTAGAATTGATTCTCAAATAGTGGTGTCTTCTGATGACTCAGAGTCATGAGGGTTGATCTTTTGCTCTGTAGGACTCATTCAGTGGGAAGGACTAATATGCCTCTTCTTTGAATGTCCCCTGGTTATAATTTTCTGACTTCTAATACCCACTTTTATGGTTTTTAAAAAATTTTTTTCCATTATTGTCACGTCCCAGTCTTCCTGTTCTCAGTGTATTTGCTTTTAGTAACTCCTCTACACTTTTCCATTTCTTTCTTTCTTTTTTTAAAGGTTTTATTTACTTGACAGATCACAAGTAGGCAGAGAGGCAGACTGGGGGTGGGGGGAAAGCAGGCTTCCCACCGAGCAGGGAGCCTGATGTGGGGCTCGATCCCAGGACCCTGAGATCATGACCTGAGCTGAAGGCAGAGGCTTTAACCCACTGAGCCACCCAGGTGCCCCTACCCCTTTCCATTTCTATTTCCAGTCTGTTATGGTTTGGGAAACAATGTAACCACATTCATTAGAATTGTTTATGAAACAAGAACAGGCTGGGAAAAGTCCTCTTCTTTAGCACTGTGCAGCAGCATTACACCTGAAGGATTTTTATGTTTGGATGTCAGTTCTAGAGAGTTTTAATAATTCAGGTCACCACAAAAGTATCTTTAAACAAATGAAGTGGTTTATGTAAACCAGAGAGAATGGTAGCCAGTTAAAATCTGTTATATTTACCCAGTGCTTTTCACTTTTTAACATGCTGTGTTTTGCCTTCTGGCCTAACTTCATCTTCACTAAATCAGGATGGGGAGAGATAAGGTGAATATTATAAAGAAACTCAGGTACAGAGATGTGAAGTTATTTATCTCTAGTTGCTTGGTGAATTGTTGACTATGTCCAGGATGTAGGTCTCTTGACTCTCAATTGAAGGTTTTAGAAGGGCAGGAAAAATAAAGAGAATAGGACTCAAGAAGCAAACATTTTACGTTAACCCCATACTAGTGAATTTTATTGGATGAAATCTCAAGTGTTTGGGGAACAAACCTAACATCACTTTGGGCAAATATGAGTTTCTAGACATGCTTGAATCACCCATAAATGCAGAGTGCTGGCTCTTTGGCCCCTTGGATATTTTAAAGTCTTATTGTCTCTGTCAGAGCAAATTCATCAAGTGACTACCATGTGGGGAAGTTGATGAAATGTCAAAGACAGGATGAAGAATGTGTATGAAAGTGAGGGCTTCAGAATTAGGTTGCCATATCTGATAAAGAGAAATGCAACATGTCATAGTTTTGACATTAATTTTTTCCTTTCATTTATTTTTTATTTGTCCAATAAATACCTACTTGATAGAAGATGCTATGCTATGCCATGAGGGTGTAAAGACCAACAAAACAGGGTTTCTCCCTCAAGTTGCTCATACCCTAGGAAGAAGGGTGATAGGAATGTCCTCAAATTAGATAGTGGGGATTACAGTCTGTAAATATACCAAAATTCATTAAATTGTACACTTAGAATGGGTGAATTTGAACATGTGTGAATTACATCTCAATAAATCTGCTTAAAAAGAGCCAAATTGCAAAGAAAAAAAAAAGACCCTTAACTGTAGAGAACAAACTGATGGTTATCAGAGGTGAGGTGGGTGGGGTTAAATGGGTGATGGGAATTAAGGAGTACGCTTGTTGTGATGAGCACTAGGTGGTGTATAAAAGTGTTGAAACACATGAAACTAATATTACACTGGAATATTAACTAACTGGAATTTAAATATATTTTTTTAAGAAAATAAAAAGCCAAACTGAAGCACAGAGTGATTCCTGCCACCATAGACATAAATTCAAGGTGCTATGGGAACTCTTAAGAGGCACACTAATTCTAAGAGACAAAGGGCCTGCAGAAGAAGTGATATCTAAACAGAGACCTGGGAATGAAAAAGGGATACTTAGGCAAGGAGCAGGGAAAGATTGATCTGAGCAACAAAAAGAACATGCATAAACATCTGAGGGTAAGTAAGAGCATTCAGGGTGTATATACTACAAGAGGTAGAGTGGCTTAACTTTGCTAAAACTCACCTTACGAGGGGGACTAATGAGCATTGAGGTTGGAAGAATGAGCAGGAGTTAAGCATTATGATCTTCTATACCATGAAGAAGAATTTGGTATTTTATATATTTATTTATATTTTATTTATTTATTTGAGAGAGAGAGAGAGAACATGAGAAGGGAGAAGGTCAGAGGGAGAAGCAGACTCCCCAAGGAGCAGGGAGCATGATGCAAGACTTGAACCCGGGACTCTAGGATCATAACCTGAGCCGAAGGCAGTCGCTTAACCAACTGAGCCACCCGAGCGCCCTTGGAATTTATTTTAAAGGCAATTTGGAGACATAAAAGTTACAGGGCATGGAAATGTTATGAATAAATTTGTGCTTTGGAAAATCAGTCTAGCTGCAGTGAGGACACTTGCTTAGGTGGAGAAAGTATAGAGGTAAGATCAGCGATGCAGATAATTTCATAAACTTGGTGAGTGGATGCCAACTAACTAGATGAATTTAAGAAATGGTAGAATTAGAAAGACTTCATGACAAGTTAAATGTAGGAGTGAGGAGGTTGAAGATGCTGAGGAAGATTCTAGGTTGTATTTGGGTGGCTACGGAGTTGAAATTGTTCTTCACTAAAAGAATGAATGCTGGGTGTAGATCAAACTTGGAAAAAGTAGAAGGTAATGAATTCAGCTTTGGGCACCTTAAAATTTAGGTGTTTGTAGGATATCTATCTATCTACTATCTATCTATCTATACAGAGAGTGAGTTTCAGGACACAGATTTTGGTGGTTACCAGCATATATGTGATAACTGAAGTCAGGTGGTTGAATGAGGTTACTTAGAAGAATATAAGCAACACAATATAGCAAGAAGAGAAGAGGCTGAGGATAAAAAACAAATGGACAGGAAAATTCACTGTGTGGGTAGAGGAAGAAGAAACTTAGAAGGAGATTTAGAGGAAATATATGGATAACAAGGGAATTATAATGTCATAGATCTAAAAAAAAGGCCATTCAAGGATGAACAAATGTTCAATATTGCACAGATATTGAGGATTGATCTTAGAAATGCTCTAAAATTTGTCCTTTGGATTTAGCAGCGAAGACCGTTTGTACCGTTGATGGGTAGTTTCATTGGAGTAGTCGGGGAGAAGACCATGTTACAAGATGATGAGGAGTGGGTGGGAGAATAGGAAGTAAAAGAGTAAAGATAGATAGCATAGACGAATCCTTGCCTCCAAAAGAGAAGGGAGAAATAAAATGTTTGATATGGGAGGATAGATTCTTACTTATTTTTAAAAATAAGATTGGGGAGATTTTTATATGTCTAAGTGCTGCTAGAATGGATCTAGGAGATTGGAGGTGATAATACCAAAAAGAGAGAGGGGTTACTCAATAGAATATAGGAGAGCATGGAATCCAGAGGCCTCCATTGTCTCTGTGATAGGTGATACAGTTGTCTACTTTGAGTGAGAGTCAGGAAGAATGATGGAGTAGGTGGCTTGGGAGGTCAAAGGAGGTTTGAAACATCATCTGTTTTAAATGGGAAAGAATATTGAACAAGTGAGTTGGGGGAAATTGGAGGGGGAAATGAACCATGAGAGACTGTGGACTTTGAGAAACAAACTGAGGGTTTTGGAGGGGAGAGGGGTGGGAGGTTGGGTGAACCTAGTGGTGGGTATTATGGAGGGCATGTATTGCATGGAGCACTGGGTGTGATGCATAAACAATGAATTTTGAAACACTGAAAAGAAATTTTAAAAATAATTAAAAAAAAAAGAATATTGAACAAGGAAACATAGAAGAATTGCCAGACAGCTCTAGGGACAGTGGATTTATAGTAATTCTAAACTGGAATTTTTTTCCAGTAGAGCTTCCTGGATGTAGGAGGAAGGCAGGCAAACCGTTGAATAGTTCAAGGTTGAGGATGTGGGATAAGCAAAGATAATTCAGAATCTTGGTTGAAAATCAAGTTTTTTTTTTTTAAAGATTTTATTTATTTACTTGACAGAGATCACAAGCAGGTAGAGAGGCAGGCAGAGAGAGAGAGAGAGAGAGAGAGAGAGAGAGAGGAGGAAGCAGGCTCCCTGCTGAGCAGAGAGCCCGATGCAGGGCTCGATCCCAGGACCCTGGGATCATGACCTGAGCCGGAGGCAGAGGCTTTAACCCACTGAGCCAACCAGGTGCCCCGAAAATCAAAGTTTAAGTGAAGAATCAAAGTCTTCATTGGGTATATATAGAGGAGGATATAGGAGGAGACTGGCAGAGGGGATTCCGAGGGCCAGACATTTCAGGAGGAAGAAGAACAGGTATGGATGGAGGCCATGGGAGAACTAGGGGGATCTAGGCATAGTGAGGAATGATTGAATTTAATATCATTGGTGAAGCAGTTATAGGAGACAATGCTGGCATGGCTTGGAGTATGTGGCTGAAGGAGAGGTGATGGAAGTCATTGTAGTTAAGGAGAAAACACATTAAGAAGGCAGATTATTGGATTATAGTCCAAGCTCTGACCCTTTCCATATTATCTAAATCAAGGCAGTCAATCAACATGTATGACTTTTTGTCCACTCTGTGCAAGCACTGTGAGTGTAGCATTGCAGAAGTTAGAGGCACTGTCCTCAAGGAGTTTACATTCCAGTGAGCAGGAATTCAAAACTATAAACATAAATGAGTGAGACATGTCTGGTACTGTTGCAGGCTTTGAAGAAAGTATCATCAATAAATAACATGGAGAGGGGCTACTTGAGCTAAGGTGGTAAGGGAAGGCCTCTCCTCAGAGAAGATGATGTTGAACAAGGTGGCAGCCATGTCAGGAACTGGGGAAATAGTGTACCAAGCAAAAGAATAGTAAGTGCACATTCTCTACTGCAGGGCTGAGTTCAGTTTGTTTCACAGGAAGACCAGCATGGTTGCGCTGTAGTAAATGGCTGGGAGAGTGTTGGGCCTTGATGTCAGAGATTGGTTGATTGGGTCATGCAGGTGTTTTAATGGCCATTCCAGGGTTTTACATTTTGTTCTATGTGCTTTAGGAAGCCATAGTCAGGTTCTAATGGGGGATGTGCTGGTTTATGCTGCTGTGAGAAGGATAAACTATAGGGTGCCAAGAAAGGAGAGATAGAGAACAATAAAGAGAAGATTGCAGTTTCTGAGGCAAGAGATGATGGTGACCTGGGCCAGGTTGATAACATGGGAGGTGGTAAGAGAGGGTCAGGTTCAGGATAGATTCTGGAGGTGTCACTGATGAATTCTGCTAATGAATGGGATCAGAGCAATGAAGGATGACTCCTCAGTTGTTGACCTTAGAAATGAATGGGTAGAAAGATGGG
>RCUC01144469.1:0-13761 GCA_003697995.1 Taxidea taxus jeffersonii
GGCATCCATCCATCGGCTCTCTGCTCCACAGGGAGCCTGTTTCCCTTCTTCTCTCTCTGCCTGCTTCTCTGCCAACCTGTGATCTCTGTCTCTCTGTCAGATAAATAAATAAAAATCTAAAAATAAATAAGTAAATGTTTGGTACATTTTGAGTTGAATTTTGTGAATGGTATAAGGGTCCATTTTCATTGTTTTGCATGTGAATATCTAGTTTACCCAGCTATGTCTGTTGAAGAGACTGCCATAACCCCACTGTGTATTCTTAACAGTCTTGTCAAAGATCAGTGAACTGTATGTTTTATTTTGGGCTTTCAGTTTGGTTCCATTGGTCTGGGTGCCTTTTTAAAAAAATCAGTGCTGTACTGTTTTATTACCACAGCTTTATAGTATATTGTGAAATCAGGAAGTGTGACACCTCCTGCTTTGTTCTTCTTTATCAAGATTGCTTTGGCTACTTGGAGTCTATGTGGTTCCATATGAATTTTAGGATTATTTTTTTCTATCTGTGCAGTTTTTACATATTTATTCCTGACATTTACCTCTAGACAGTGTGCTAAAATATATTGAGATCTTGCTTCTCTGCTTAACATTGTTTTCTCAGTACTAAGGATAGTGCTAAAAAAACAGTGCTTTTCTCAAAAATATTTCTTGAATATAAGAAAGGGAAGCAAGAAAGGGAAGAAGGAAGGTGCAGAGAGAGCAGATCAATGTACAGAAAGTCTCTGGTTAGTCTCACTGGTAAGAATGGTGGGATAAGGATGATGAAGATGTTGATGAAGGTGATGATAGAGACAGTGGTGACAATGGCAACCAATAGTGATGAATAAATCAACATTGACAAATGCTTAGGACCCTTGAAAAGATCTTAGGGTGGTTATAAACTCTAGAATACCAAATGACAAATTTAGGAGTCATGTAACAAATGGTATTCTTATACCATTTGGTAATTATGGTAACTTATTCACATGTTAAACTGATGTTTTTTGAACACAGATTACATGCCAGGTGCCAGTGATCAGAGCTAAAACTATATGTTAACTAACCTCTTGAGTAGCTTAGAAAATTTGTCTCTAAGATACAGATGTGGTGAAAAGAATGGCCATATGTATCCCAGTGTTCATAGCAGCAATCTCCACAGTAGAAAGAGCTGAGATGCCCTTCATTAGATGAATGGATAAAGAAGATGTGGTCCATATACACAATGGAATATTACTTAACCATCAGAAAGGATGAATACTCAACTTCTGTATCAACATGGATGGGACTGGAAGAGATTATGCTGAGTGAAATAGTCAAGCAGAGAAAGTCAATTATCATATGGTTTCATTTACTTGTGGAACATAAGGAATAGCATGGAGAACACTCGGAGAACGAAAGGAAAAGTGAAGAGGGAAAATCGGAAGGGGAGACCGTGAGAGACTGTGGACTCCGAGAAACAAACTGAGGGTTTTAGAGGGGACTGGGGTGGGGCAATGGGTTGGCCCAGTGATAGGTATTAAGGAGGGCATGTATTGCATGGAGCACTAGGTGTTATACATAAATAATGAATCTTGGAACACTACATCAAAAACTAATGATGTACTATATGGTGACTAACATAACATAATTAAAAAAAAAAGAAAAAAGAAAATTTGTCCTTTCCATTTTGGGTGGGAGAAGAAATTAGGAAGGCTAGAGCCAATAATTAAATAAAAATAAATGTAAATACCAATGACATGTTTCTAAACTTGAAAAACTCAGAATGATTTGCTTTGACAATTGAATGACATTTTTTTATATACACTAGAGTTCAAAGCACAAGCTTCATATTTTTCTAAAGGATTTTGTCCGCCACTAAAATATATTTTATATTCTTTTTAACACTGAAGATGTGTCTTATAATATTATTCCTTTTTAAAGTAGCATTTAATAAACTTGTCAATAAACTAACCCATATATTTTAATTACTCAGCAACCACATTTGTGGCTTACTATGTAAATATGCCTAATAGCAAAGACTATTTTAATCATTACTAAATTAATTTTTTGACCTATGTCTGGTATTAAAGTTAAAAAACTTAATGTTTATATTTGTTTTGAAAATTATATGTTTGCCTAATTTCCTTATTCAAAATATCTCACTGTGTTTTAATGGTCAGATATGTGTTTCATATGTAATATTTGGTGTTTAATGCATTTTTACTTCTGTTTAATTTGAAGTATACAAAAAAGTTAGCATATCCCATGAATCATTACTCTGGTGTAATGAAAACTTATGCACCTCTCTATTTCAATTAATGAATGGTTATAGAAGGCAAAACAGCTTCAGAACTTGTTGATTATATTTTAGAACTAGACCTAAATGGACTAGCAAACATGAACATGAAAAAAAAAAAGTCTCACAGTGAGTATAAACATAATCAATTTAGAATAAATAGTTCAATCTAAGACACAGATGCTTTATCAATGGCTTTAATTGGAAGAAAGGAGGTTTGTAACAACTCAAAGTAAAATATGATGTTATAAAACATACTCTTCTTAAGAGCAGAGGGGGCAAAGGGAATGAAAAACATGATGGACCTTGAATAACAGCTCAACAGTAATGTTGTATAATTGCTTTTCATCCTTTCTATCGGCAGCAGAGCTTTAAAACATTGATCAAAGAAGATGACTATCACAAAGTGCTTAAAGTGCAGCACATTGTTAAATTTCCTTAGCCTCCGAAATAATTATAGCATGAGCAAGCATAAAGATGATTCCCCATCTTCACCCGCCTTCCTCAAATGATTTTCCAGCCAAGGTAGATGGGATTAAAAGAAATCTGACATGAATGAGCTATATTAGAACATCGATGTCAAAAGATATATCACCGACACTTACCTCAAAAGGATAAAAATACCGTGAACATTTCACATTAATGCACACCAGAATTCCATCATTTTCCTTACTGACAAACATACGACTGAAATAAAGGACACAAAGCATACCCAATAGATGAGAAAGTGCAACACATAAATGAGAAGTGTTTGTTGAGGAGGTAAAGGAGATAGCTCTTATCTGCTAAGATTTTACAGCTAAAGAAATGATTTAGGGAGAAAAATATTTCTATCCATTTATGGGTATAATAGGTAAAGGATTTTTCCCCAATAATTTAGTAGTTTATGGTAGATTAATATTTGAAGCTTATGGTTTCATTAAAATTTAACTACTTAACTTATTCATCATTTAGTGAATTTAAAATAAGCATTGAAATCCTACTAAATGCCAGGCACTGCATAAGAACATAGGTACTGTGTTGTTATAATAGTTGCACGTGAGGCTCCGTGCCATACCCACAGCTGGTGTAGGTAGTCACACACCTTTGCCAGTTTTTTATTTTTTAAAGATTTTATTTATTTATTTGACAGAGATCACAAGTAGGCAGAGAGGCAGGCAGAGAGAGACGAGGAAGCAGACCCCATGCAGAACAAAGAGCCCAATGCGGGGCTCGATCCTAGGACCCTGGGATCATGCCCTGAGCCGAAGGCAGAGGCTTTAACCCACTGAGCCACCCAGGTGGCCCCCAGTTTTTTAGATCAAGTATTCACTCTGATGTCTCTCTGCTATGGAATGCCATTCATTTACAATTAGAGGAATTAGGAGGTAGGGGGGATTTAATGCCCTTCAAGAGAGTTTCAACCTATGTTATAAATGGATAGATGTTTCATTCCCCTAGATAATCTGGAAGGATGATTGTAAGATGCATTCGAGGTAGTTTCTCAACTGATTGCCTGAGAGAGGGTTGAACCCTTATTGCTCACAACAGTAACCAGCTCATTAGTGCTTAGTTACTGGTCTGGCCTCCCCCCATCTCATTTTCTCTCCTAAATTTGTTTTTCCACACTCCCCCAAAATCTATGTTTCCAAGTGTGTGTGTGTGTGTGTGTGTGTGTGTGTGTGTGTGTGTGTGTTTCAGGGTCTGCTTCCAGAAAGAGACCTAAACCAAATAAATCGGTACTGGTAGTAACAGTAGAAAGTAGCCCATCTGGGGGCGCCTGGGTGGCCCAGTGGGTTAAAGCCTCTGTCTTCGGCTCAGGTCATGATCCCAGGGTCCTGGGATCGAGTTCTGCATCGGGCTCTCTGCTCAGCAACGAGCTTGCTTCCCTTCCTCTCTCTCTGCCTGCCTCTCTGCCTACTTGTGATCTCTGTCTGTCAAATAAATAAATAAAATCTTAAAAAAAAAGAGAGAGAGAAAGAAAGTAGCTCCTCAATATGGGATTCTGAGATTGGTCCCTCTTTATGTCAGACGGCAAAAGACCCCATTGTTGGTGATAAATGAGTTGCTGGTGATCAGTGGCTTGCTTTACTACCACATTTTGGAAAACAGGTTTATGTAATAGCTCTAGCACTTGAAAACTATGAAGGCAAGGTATTTATAAGGCTTATAGAGGTAGCTTGCCTTCTTTCAACTGTTCAGAAGCCCTGATGGCAGGCTCAAGTTAGCCAACTATCAGCTTATGACATGTTAGAAAATCAAGAAGGGCTTCTTAAGGTTCTTATAGTGTTTATTACCTGCAACTGGAATACACATAGCATTGAAAAAGCAGGTCCAGGATTTAATTATAAGTGTTGAACAAATGTAAAAGATACGGAATCCTCAGCTTCCTGGTGTTTCTTGGTAGCAGGGCTGTGGTAGTGAATATATGAGGCACTGAGAAATTGGATGGATTTCTGGGAAATATTGATGAGAGAATGATTTCCTGATATCTCTGGACTTTGAGAGCAGTATTGTCACTGTTGCTAGAGGTATTCTCGACCTTGACAGAGGACAATGTGAAGAAATCACCTGAGGTGAGTGCCTTGCAATATATTTTTCCCCCTCAAGGTTATCCACATTCTTAATATTTGGCTCAGGTATAAATATGTATAAATATGTTCAAGTCTCAGTCTAAGAAGGGACATATAGTCTCTGCTATGAGCAAGCTATCTCATTAAACGAGCTTCAGAACTAGGGTAATAGGGAGAAAAATCATCAAAGTCTCTTAACCTTAGGAAACAAACTGAGTGTTGCTGGGTAGGGAGGAAGAGAGGGGAAATGGGATGGCTGGGTGATGGACATTGGGGAGGCTATGTGTTGTGGTGAACACTGTGTGTTGTGTAAGACTGGTGAATCACAGGCCTGTACCCTTGAAACAAATAATACATTATATGGTAATAATAAAAATAATAATAAAAATAATAAAGAACCAGGGTAATAAGTAAATATGTAGCCGTAGAAACTCAGAAACATATATAGGAATGGCTATTGAAAGTACCACTAGATACCATTGAAGAAGTAAGGTTATATTTACCTGGAGGCACACTCCAGTGGCATAAAATGTAATATTCTGTGTGAACACCTGGAGCTGGTTTTAATATGATGCTTAAAGGAGGGCTGCTTACAGCTTGCATGTAGTAGTACTTTATAGTCAGTGATATGGGGTTGCCACAATCTCCTTAGTGAAGTGTTAAGACTGTGTACCTTGGAAAGCCCAAAGGACATGAAAGTGATAGGGAGTACTACAAAGAGAGTGATCAATATATTTAAGAAGGTTAATGTTGGGGGACCCTGGGTGGCTCAGTAGGTTAAAGCCTCTGCCTTCGGCTCAGGTCATGATCCCAGGGTCCTGGGATCGAGCCCCGCATCGGGCTCTCTGCTCAGCAGGGAGCCTGCTTCCTTCTCTCTGCCTGCTTGCTTCCTTCTCTCTCTGCCTGCCTCTCTGCCTACTTCTGATCTCTGTCTATCAAAAAAAAACAAAAACAAAAACAAAAAAAAAACTTTCTTTAAAAAAAAAAAGGTTAATGTTGGTTTTGTCTGTAGGCTGGAATTGGCAGTGAGCAGTGCTTCCATAGAGCTTAGTCAGATAAAATCCCATTCTAGCAGAAAACAGGTGGTAGCACTTAGAGGCAAGGTGAACATAATGGTAATAATGGGAATAAAATAGAGCGGTAGGTTATCTTTACTCAAAGAAATCGTGGCTGTGGCTCTTAGATCATGGTGACCTCAGTGAGAAAGATGAACAAGAAGGTAAACTATTGTTTGACTTACTTTGCCAGAGTAAGTTGATATTAGGTCTTTGTATGGAAAACTGTGTTCCCTTGCCCAATTTTTAGATTTGAACTACTTAAATCCAGAGCCCACTGATTTAAGGGAACTGAGGTAGGAACCTGCAGTGTTATTATAAGTACATGAAGTACATCCCCATTTCTTCTACAAAGGGTCTGCAGCTATTTAAAAGAGTATCTGTACCTTCTGGAAAGGGGAATTCTTTTTGGATTGTTAAATACAGGATCTGAGCCTGCAATGGTAATCAGTGAGACCTAAATACAATCACAGCCCCTGTTTAAGGTTCAGCCTTATTAAGGCAAGGTGCTATGAGTCCTAGTCCAAGTCTAAAGAATTCAGGGGCCCAATTTCTGGTTATTTTCTTGACTTTGCAATGTATATTAATGTTGGACATACCTAGCAACTGGAAGAACATTTACACTGATTCCTTGGTTAAAATAGAGCTCAGATATTATTTCAGTGGAAGGCCTTGAAACTACCCATTCCTGATTGAGAAAAAAAAAATCAGAAGCAATATAAAACCCTGTGTAGAATGGCAGATAATAATGCTGTTTTCATAGGCTGAAAAAAGAGGTGGTGAACCTTGTCCCTTCTTAATTCACCCTTTTAGCCTCTCCAAAAATCAGATGAATTCTGGCTAATAACACTGGATTGTGTCATATTAGCAAGTTGTTGCCTCCATTTTAGTCACTGTGCTTAAGGTGATGTTTGCCAAAAGAAGTCAGTACAGTCCCTGCCTGGCTTGTTGTATGTTTTGTTGATTTAGAAAATGTCCTGGAATCCGAATCAAAATTAGTTCTTACATAGTTAGAATAGCAGTGGGCTAGAGATATCTTACCACCATCCTCATAGGAAGACTGAAGTGTATAGAACCCTAAAGGTGGGGACACATACCAGTGTCTTCTAAAATTCTGTTCTCACCATTTCTGTGTAACATTGTATTGGAGATCCTAGCCAGTACAAAAGAGAACAAAAAAGTAATAAAAATGACTTTATTCACAGAAAATGTGATTGTGCATGTGTAAAATCCCAAAAAATCTGCAGAAAAAAAGTAGAAAGAAAGAAAAAAAGTGGACCTACAAAAGGTCAAAGGATATAGAAACTATATTGAGAAATGATTTGTATTTTTATATACTAAAAATACACAATTAGATAACTAATAAAAAAGCAATGCCAATGGCTACATTAAAATACTGAATATACAAGAATACTTTTGGCAAAATAAATGAAGGACTTATTCACTGAAAACTACAAAACATTACAAAAAGATATTAAGGAGGAACTAGATGGTGGAGGGTTTTATTATGTACATGAATTGGAGAACACAGTAATACCATTTCAGTTACCTACACATTGATCTTTAGATTTTAAAAAAAGTTGTTAAAATAATAGAGCTTTTTGGTTGAAAAAAATTTGTACAAGCTGTTAAAATTTTTTATGAAAATGCAGTGGCAGGGCACCTGTGGCTCAGTGGGGTAAGCCTCTGCCTTTGGCCCAGGTCATGATCTCAGGGTCCTGGGATCGAGCCCCGCGTGGCACTCTCTGCTCAGAAGGGAGCTTGCTTCCCCATCTCTCTCTCTGCCTGCCTCTCTGCCTACTTGTGATCACTCTCTCTGTCAGATAAAAAAAAAAAATCTTAAAAAAAAAAAAAAAAAGAAAATGCAGTGGAACTAGAATAGCCAAAAAAATTAGGAAAAATAAGAGCAAATTTGGTATTTACACTAAATATGATAAATATATTTAGGTATATCAGTAAAGTGGAATATTACTTAGCGTTAAAAAACAAAATACTGGTACATACAATGAAGATGAGTGTCAAAAGTGTTCTGAGCTAAAGAAGCTTAATACAAAATTTTCAAACTGTATTATTTTATTTAAATTAAGTGGTATAATATGATTTCACATTAAATCAGGACAGGCCAAACTAACTGGGTTCCTGGGGACTGACCATAATGAGACATGAGAAGTTTGGGGAGAATGGAAATGTATGCATGAGTATACTACTGTTATAATTCTTTGAACTATGTGCTTAAAATTGCTGAATATTGTTTTATGCAAATTATACCTCCAAGTTTATTTAAAATAAATGGTTGAAATTTACTACTGTGTAAGAAAAAGAGTCATTGGCTAATCAAGTTCTGTGAGATAATGGAATTACTGAATGAGTATTAATGAAAGTGGTAAGTTATTGAATGGATGTTATTAAAGTCATTTATGATACTTGAAATTTATTTGAAATATTAAGTAATGTGAGCTTCCAACTAGAAATGTGACTTAGCACTTTCACATTTCTTCCTTCTATTATTGAAATCCCTAACCTCCCAATCATTCTGTGTATATTTATACAAAACGATTTTTTCTAGTGAATGATATTTTATAAAAATAGAAATGTAATGAAATACAATAGAAAAGGAATATACTGTTCCTCTGTATAAACATACTTATTATTTTGGTATATTTCCTTCTTATCGTTTTAGGCATATATGTATATTGTTTTCCAAAGTTACATTTTTGGAATAACCTTTACTGGACAAATAACATTCCATCCATGAAATGGATATATCATATCAAGATTCTCTTAATTTTTTTAGTTCTAAGCTATATGTTTTTTTTAAAAAAAACATTTTGTTAGACATCTTAATGGTTGTGGTAATGACCTATCTCCTATGTAACTTGGAAATATGGAATTGAAATAAATCTATATGAGTTCATTCTCTACACAATGTAAGAAATTAGTCATCAGGTGGTGCAAACCAAAGTTGAACACAAAACGTGTCTGTGAGTATAAGAACTTAAAAAATTCTGAATTTCACAAATTGGAGGAGATATGATTACAATGTATGTGTCATTTAAAAAGATAAAACATACATATATTGTACCTTGCATAGAGAAAGGCTGTTTGAATGGTGATGTAGGATTCTCAGAGTGCAATACAGAACAAACATGTGTTGGCCATTCAGATTCTCTCCGCTGGGATTCTGAAACTTAAAGGATGTTAGGAAAACATGGAACTGGTTAGAGGTCATTGTTTTCTGCCACAGCAGCAACAGGTGGACCAGGCCAGTCCTTTGCTGTGGTTCTGACTGCTTTGCCTTTCAGAGCTTGTTTGGATCCTGCCTGTTTCCTAAGCCTCAGTTCAATCTAATATCCTGCCAATAAATCCACTTTTGGCTTAAGTTGGTTAGATTCACTTTTTGGCAGGTACACCCGAATATCTCTTTACTAGATTACATCTTTTGGGAACAGAGAATACATTTTATTCATCATTTTGTTAACAGTGATGTAATATAGGCATAATGCCCAATGCATGGCTTAATCTCAATAAATATATGGTATGTATACATATTGAAGTATATAAGTATGGTATGTATAGAACTTCTTTTGTGGAAGGGTGTCTGGGTGGCTCAATCAGTTAAGTGTCTATCTTCAGCTCAGTTTATGATCCTGGGTCAAGCCTCGAGTTGGGCTCCCTGCTCAGTGGGGAGCCTGCTTCTCCTTCTCCCTCTGCCTAGTGCTCCCCTTGCTAAGTCTCTCTGTGTGTCAAATCAATACATAAGGTCTTAAACACACACACACACTTTTTTTGGAGCTGTAAGTCACCCTGTTTGATTGTAGTGTGAGTGCATTAAAAGGAATAATGGGATAACAAATTTGAGTTGTAGGTAATAATCATAATGTCGACAGATTGAAAATCCAGATTGAGATGTTTGTGTTTAATTTTCTTACAAGGTAAATGTTATGAGATAATCATTATGTTTAAAGAAATACATCAGTAACTAAAATTTAAATTAAAAAGAAAACATCAGGGACGCCTGGGTGGCTCAGTCGGTTAAGCGGCTGCCTTCGGCTCTGGTCATGATCCCAGGGTACTGGGATCGAGTGCCACATCAGGCTCCTTGCTCAGAGGGGAACCTGCTGCTCTATCTGCCTCTGCCTGCTTGTGCTCTCTCTCTGTCTAACAAAAAAATAAATAAATAAAATCTTTTAAAAAATATGTTAGAAGAAGTATATAGGATGAATTTGAGAGGTTTTTCAGGGAAAAATAATATAGTCTTGGCTACTGTTCTCCAATTGGATATCTTAACACACTGGTGAGAGAAATGTGTGTGTGTGTGTGTGTGGTGTGTGTGTACACACACACACATACATAGAGAGGTATATATGGAGAAAGAGAGAGGCAAGATTAGCACTAAGGCATTTGGAAGTGTACACCACAATGTAATCTATAGTTTAGAATAAGCAACCACCATTATCTATTGTATATGCATTGGAATGTCTTCCACAATGTGTATTCAAACAAAAAAGAAATTATCCATTGTTTTTAGTGAGAAGTAATAAGAAACAGAAGTAGGATGCAGTGTATTTCTAAGCTGTGTATTTGAGATGTCACTCCCTTGTTGAGTAGTATTTAGTGTTTTCACAATAGATGCACAATAAAATTCAGTGTCTTGACATTACCAAATCATTGCCCTACAAAATTTATGAGCGCACAGCAATCTACTTTCTCTGTGCTCTTAAACCACTTTGATAGCTAGGACTATTCAGGGTATCTTAAGTGAGTTTCCTGGTAAATTTCATTACAATGTTCAATTTATGGGAATAGATTTGTTCGCAGTATTTCTTTGCTAGTTTCTAATGGCTATGTGACCAGCAGTGATGTCTACTCTTTCATTCCTGATATTTTTAATTTTTAATTGAGACACCCCTCCCCCCACCTTTCACCCATAAGTTACTCAGGGATTGTTGATATTTTGGTATTTTATACCTATTTTTCTGTTCTTGATTTCTAGTTCAAGTTTGTTAAAGAGTGAGAACAAATTTCACTTGATTTCCATTCTTTTCAGTTTCTTAGACTTCAGTTTTTGCTTGTACTGAGGATAGAGGTCAAATAAAAGTGAAACCTTACCTTTTTCCCAGGTCTTTTCTGCCTACACTCTTCATTAGCCAAGAATGTGGCTTTTAAAATTCCAAGTATACATATGTAGGCACCTTTGAATGCCCTAATACCTTGAAGAAACTTTCTCCTAAGCTTTTCTTCAGAGGCTTAAGATTGTTTCTTATATGTCATGACTATAATATTTTGCCCCATGTTAACTATGAACATTTTGTTTGCCTTCAATGTCTTTGAACAATTCCTACTGCTTTTTCACCTGGAGTGAGTTCTGAGGTAGGCAGAATAGGGACATGTATCTTGTATCAGTCCTACAGGTAGCTCCCAGATAATTTAGAGCAGAAAAGCACAATAATCTGTAAATATGGGCAACTGCTCTTCCTCTGGAGCCAATTACCAGGATCACACTGTTACTAGAGAACATAGACTGCTGCCAAGCTTGAGGGAGTTGAGTATTAAAAGTACTGCTAAATTTCCCTACCATTTTTAAGGTACATTTTTTTTTTCCCCAATCATCATTTACTTGGTTGCTGTAAACCCTTGGCTGCTTTCTAGTGTTCTGAATAATTTGGCTCATTTAAAGTGATTATCGACATGGCTGCAATAAAATATAGTTTCTCCAGCTATTGTGTGTGTGTATGTATTCTTTGAACACTTCAGTGGTTTTATCTTCTATTAGTCATTTGTCCATCAAACCTGAAATAAATGTGTCTTGTTCAATATAAGCTGCTTTCCACAATAAGCTTCTTTTCCAAGATTTTATTTATTTATGTGAGAGTGAGCAAGCAAGAGAGTGAGAGAGAGAGAGAGAGAGAGCACAATAAGCTTTTATACGTTTATTTAGAATACTTTTTTACTGAGCAACTTGTGCACCCTGTATGTCAGTTTTTAGATCAGTTTAGATCTTTGGTTTTCCTTCTGTAGGTTTCATCCTAGGCATTACTTCACAGATGGGCAGAGAAGACAAATGAACAGATGACACCTATGAAACTACTGGGAAAAACATATATGTTATCCAAAAACAAAGTGAAGTTTTTAGGGTCTTATCACTACTAGAGAACTGTCTCTTTAGGATATCAACATGTTTGTCAATCTTATATTTATATTTCACATATTTTCTTCTGTTGAGATTATAAACATTTATCAATGTTCATGTCTTAGCTCTTTTATTTTATATAGTTCATTTGGTGTTGTGGCAGTTTTCTAATCTAAATTGGAAAGTAGCCTCTTCTGGCATTCTAGTTATAGTTACAAACACCATATTTAAAACATATGATTAGTGGAGTCATGGCATATGCACACTTAACACATAAAATTCAACCATATATGCTATGCCAACTCAAAATAAAGACTTCTCTAGCTGTTTTCTATTTCATGTGTTCTTTCTTAAGCTATCCTGGTTATGTCTTCACCCTAATACAGTATATTTTTAAATTGTTTTATTTTTCTATTGACTAAGTTTTTTTTTTTTTAATTTTCCAGTGTTTTAGTGTCTGTGTTAAGGTCAGTATTGTATATCTCAAAGTAAACCCTGTATACTTTCAAAAATGTTTTAGAATTCTATGTATAAGGACTCTCTACCAATATTTTCCCAGTTTCTTGCATCTATTCCTGCTACTATTGTTGCTATACATTTGATTTTTGCATATGCGTTAAAAACATAATGCATTGCTACTATTTTATGATTTGATTTAAATGATTAGTGGGGAGAGGATTAAGATAAAAATATTTTCTTTTTTTTCTGTTTCTAATACTACTATTTTATGATTTGATTTAAATGATTAGTGGGGAGAGGATAAAGATAAAAATATTTTCTTTTTTTTTCTGTTTCTAATACTTTTCATTTCTGTCTGTAGATCTGAGTTTCTGCCCTTCATATTTTTTCTTGAACATTTCTCATAGACTAGATCAACCGATAATGCTTTTTTTCATTTTTGTCTGAGAGAGCCTTTGTTCCTTATTTCACTACTTTTTTCTTCTAAATTTATTGAGTTATAATTGAGGTATACTGAACTGCCTGTATTTAGAATGTACAGTTGGGTCAATTTCTACATATATTTACTTATGAAACTATCATCACACTCTTGTTTCTTAACTTATAGCTTTCATTTCCCTCTTTTTCATTTCTTCACTTATAATTTATTTGTGAAGAAACCAGACTGTTTACTCTGTAGAATTTCTCACATTGTCTTTCATTGATTATAGTACTATGGTGGTATTTAATATATTGCTTTGTTTTCTTTATTTTCTTTAAATTGATATTTAAATCTAGGTGTTTTATTGGATTCAACCCTTGATTTTTTTTGTGAACATGGGCAAGCCTACTTCACAGTCTTCCTTTTACAAAGCAGGTTTTACCTTGAGTTGACATTCCCTTTCACATTTGATAAATATTTATTCTAGGTACAAATGGAAGAATAGTAGTTTTCTTTTAGAATTCTGTGGTTTCACTCTATTTTCTACTTGTTTGCTTAGTTTTTGATGAGAAATCTGCTGTAATTTTTGATACTTTTATTCTCTATAAGGAATGTGTCCATTTTCTTATGGTTTTAAAGAAGTTCTCTGTGCTTTTCAGTAGTTTGAATATAATATGCATATTTTTGTTTGTTTGTTTGTTGTTATTTCAGAGTATGTGTTTTATACTACTTGGCATTCTTTAGTCTAGGATCTGTGGCTTGGAGTCTGTCACAAATTTTGGAAAATTCCCATTCTTCAAATATCTCTTCTGCCCTTTTATCTTTGTTGAGTGATATGTTCCTTTTAATATTATTCCACTGCTATTTGATACTTTGCACTGTTTTTTTTT
>RCUC01144470.1:0-21970 GCA_003697995.1 Taxidea taxus jeffersonii
GGCTCATCCCAGAACATAAAATCATGACCTGACCCAAAATCAAGAGCCAGATGCTCAACTGACAGCCACGCACACTCTCCTGAGTGATTTTTATTTTTTTAAATACTTTTATCCTCAACCTTTTAAATCTTATATTTAACAAGTTTTGTTTTAAAAAGTATAGTTGATTTTTAAAAATTCAGTTGACAATTGCTCTCTTAATTGAAGGATTTAGGTCAAAAACATTTAATATAATTACTGAAAAACTAGGTCTTAAACCTAGTGTATTTTGTATGACCTATTTGTATCCCCTGTTCCATGTTCCTTTTTCTCTCCTCTCTTCTGTTATTGTGAAGGTGTACTTAAAAAAATACTTCCCATAAATCTTTCCATTAGTTTGGCAGTTACACATTGTTTTTAAAAATTATTTTCGTTATCACCTTAAAAGTTGGTGAACCTTCTCAGTTTTTACTCTGAAAATATCTTTAAATTTTGCCTTTAGTGTTTTTTTTTTTTAAATTTTAATCAATTTATTTGACAGAGAGAGAAATAGAGCACAAATAAGGGGCAGGGGGCAAGCAGTACGCAAAGGGAGAGGGAGAAGCAGGCGCCCTGCAGGGAGCCTTGACTAGGGGCTCAATTCTAGGACCCTGGGATCATGATCTGAGCTGAAGGCAGAGGTTTAAGCAACTGAGCCACCCAGGCGCCCTTGCCTTTAGTTTTGAAGAATGTTTTTATGGGGTTTAGAATTCTAGGTTGGCACTTTTTTTTTTTCCAGCATGTAGAAGATGTTTCATTGTCATCTGGATTTCATTGTTGTGCTAGAAGATAAGCAATCAGCCAAACTGTCACCCTTTTTAAGATGATCTGTTTTTTTCCTGGCTGTTTTTAAGATTTTTGTTATTAGTTTCCTATAGTTTTAAGATAATGTATTGATATGTAGATTCCTTTTTATCAGGTTTTGATTCATTTGGGTTTTTTTAATATTTGTTATCTTACATTAATAATTTCTGCCAAATTCTCTGTCAAAATTTTAAAAACTATTGCCTCTGCTTCCCCCACCACTTTTTGGAACTCCAAAAAATGTATGTGAGAGCCTCTCACTGTACCCTTTGTACTTCTTATTCTCTTTTTATGTATATTGATTATTTTTTCTCTCTTTATACTTCATTCTGGATTTTCTTTCAATCTGTCTTCCAGTTCACTGGTTCTCTAAGATGACTATATTTAATCTAAATCCATCTATTAGGTTCTTATTTTGGATTGTATTTTTTTCAATTCAGGAATTTCCAATTGTTTTTCAAATCTGCTATGTCACTTTTTATAGTTTCTAGTTTCCATCTAAATTTTTCAAGGTTCCTTTTAACTCTCTGAATATAATAAGCACACCTATGTTGAGTCAATGTCTAATAATTCCAGTATTTGGAGATTTGCTGTTGTTGCCTGTTCTTTGTGCTGGTTCTTGCTTACACTGTCTTGTTTCCTCATGTATCTCATCCTTATTATGTGCTAGACACTGTATTTGAAAAATTATTTATATGGGATGATATGTTTACTCTGGTTCACTCTTATTCCTATGGTGTATCCCTTTAGATTTTTTACCAAAAATGGGAATAGTTTACCAGTGTCCACACTGTCCTTTTGCCTCACAAGGCTTCATAGGTGAAGTTCAGCCTCTCAGGTGCCTTTTCCAGATGGGCATAAAAATGTATGAGCCACAGAATCATGTTTTTGCCAAGACTTCATAATCATAGAAACTTGGAAAGTAGTTTTGGCAAATGCAGATATAGTTATGAAGCTACAGATACCCAAATAAAACATCACATCATTAATAAAGCAAAGAAGACTTTGAGTTAAATAGCTGGCAATTAAGTAATATTAGGAAAAATGGAAAAAGCATATATGATAAAAAAAAAATCCAGAGATGCATTTATTTTCTCACCATTTTCTGCCAATGGAGCAAGAACTTCAAAAATCATTTCCCTTTTATCATGTTCTATTTGCTTCTTGAAGAGTTTTACCAGCTCTTCAGCAATGTTTGTACTGGCAAACTGTTCTTTACTTGACTCTGAAAAACAGGAGAGGTAATCTTAGAGTAAACACAAAATTAAGTGCAGAAATTGTTTTTTATTACTTTCAATTCACATTCATTTGTACCATTACTGATAAATACAAATATTCTTCAAGTACAGGAACTATCAGATATATCTTAAATGTTCCTGAAAAGGAAAAATGGCTTTAAAGAAAACATTCCAACCCAGTTTTATTCAAGTCTATAAAAAAATGTTCACTAGCATAATGTATAGGTAACCATAGCAACAATTAAATTACTAAGTTATAAATTCATAGTTTCAAGGCTTTTAGTCAAAAAAGAAAAACCGCTCATAATAGACTGCATTTTACATGGCTGAAGTAAAGATGACTTACCATCATTACATTCAGATCATTAAAATGGTATGTTCTTGTGCTGGTCCTGACATGCCTACTACTAAAGGTCAATTCTTTACATGTACTTGGGGATCTCATTCTCTCCTGCTTCTTCAGCATTTCTAATCTCTCCTCACCCAGAGACCCACCATCAGCATTTAAACATGCTCTAATATTTCTCACACAAAAAAGCAATCTTAAAAATAGCTTTCTCGGGGCACCTGGGTGGTTCTGTTGGTTGAGCCTCCAACTCTTGGTTTTGGCTCCTGTCATGATCTCATGGGTTGTGGGACTGAGTGTGCTGCCCCCATCCCCCCGCCCCACATGCTCAGCAGGGTGACTGCCTGAAGATTCTCTCCTTCTGCCCCTCCTCCTCCCACTCACACGTTCTCAAATAATCTTTAAAAAAAGAAAAACAACCATCTTCTACTTTACTTTTCTTCAACTACCATCCAATCTCTGTTCAGTTCCACAAACAAGTTTCTTGATAGCATCTACATATATTGTCTCTACTTTCTGAACTCACATTTGCTTTTAAGCCCACTTCAAACTAATTTTGGCCCACCTGCTCCTCCTCTTCTATCAAACCTCTATAAATTCCAGTTCCTTGGGGCTTGATCCTTTTTTTTCTTATCTTTTTGGTCCTCTCATCCCAGACAATCTAATTCTCTTCCACAGCAACAAAACAGTACCTGTACGTTGATACTTATACAATTCTATCTCTAACCCTCTTCTATACTTCAAGCTACTTTTTTTTTTTTAAGATTTTATTTATTTATTTGTCAGAGAGAGTGGGAGCGAGCACAAGCAGACAGAGTGGCAGGCAGAGGCAGAAGGAGAAGCAGGCTCCCCGCTGAGCAAGGAGCCGGATGTGGGACTCGATCCAAGGACGCTGGGATCATGACCGGAGCCGAAGGCAGCCGCTTAACCAACTGAGCCAGCCACCCAGGCGTCCCTCAAGCTACTTATTTAACTGACCACCTGATATCTCCATGTGAATATCCCCTCAATGTCTAAAATTAGGACTTTGGTACTACCTGAAATCTGTATTTCTTCCAGAGTTCCTTTACTTCCTTTAGTTGTTAAATGAACAGTTCATCTATCCATCTACACAGGCAAAAACCTAGCAGTCATTGCTCACTTGTTCTCATTCAACTTTACCTCCAGTGAATTACCAAACTGCAAATCTGTCTCCAAAAATACAAATGGAACCCATTCCATTTCTCTCCAGTTATCTTAATTTCTTTTGCTGCCTCGGATATCCTAAAAATTTATCCAGAATTTTCAGAGAATTCTGACCAAATCCAATCTAGATTTGTTACTCTTGGTTTTGGGGGCACAGGTGACATCCTAGAATTTCTTTTTATCATTATCTTGATAGATACTTTCTTTTCCTTCAGTATTAGATACTCTATTATCATCTACATCCTTTTGCCTTAACTTGTTTCAAATTGGTATAAGCATCCTCCAGCAGCTTCCAAATACACTTCTTATAATACTACATAGAGGAGGCAAATATTTTAAAATCCTGACTGGCTGAAAATGCTTTATCCCACCTAGAGTTTGTGTCTCTAATTTAAATTAGTCCCTCACCTCATTCCATTATTGTCTCATACTAGTAACTATCACAATTTATAATTATATGATTGTTTATAAACTTGTTTAAAATTTTTCCATCTCACCCACTAAACCATAAGCTCCTTGAGGGCAAGGACAGTGTGTATTAGCTACCACAAACACCATGTACGGTATAGTGCCCAGGACATAGCAGGTGTTCAAAATAATGCTTGACTAAATGAATGTGTGACTGAATGAACAATTAAATAAATGTAAGAGGTAGATTCTGCTCTCTAGCTCAGGTAAATCTCTGTTGATATCAAATAAAAAATACTGCAAATTCAACATTAAAAGAGAAAGGAGAAACACAAATCTGCACATGACCTCATAGTTGTTTTTTTTTAATTAAAAATTTTTTCTGTGATCCAAAATTCATTGTTTATGCATCACACCCAGTGCTCCATGCAATACGTGCCCTCCTTAATACCCACCACTGGGCTCACCTAACCCTCTACCCAACCTCCCTCCCAAACCCTCAGTTTGTGGGCTTCATAGTTCTGATTCATTTCTATTACACTGCTTTTGGTGCCTTCATCAGATCTATGCCAAAATGATGAAAATCTACCCCAAAACTTTATGAATCCTTCATGCCACGAAAAAGTAGTAGTAGAGTGTCTAATAAGCTGCCCTCAGAGATCATATTCTACAAATGTCAGCACACCTTACCCTATAAAGTGAGTTTTATGTAAATAGGGATGATTTAAATCGTGAGGACTATTGGTTGCTCCTTTCCTTCAGACAGTTCTTCAAATGCAAAGAATTTCAGGGACATAAAATCATAGGTGAAGTAGGTAGACATCAACATTTATCTCTGTGCTCTTATTCTTTTTAAAAATAATACTGTTAGTGTTCTTTTTTCCAATTCATATTCTACTCCTTCACTTAATAAACTAAAACCAAATCACTTCTGCTAAGTAATTCAGGCCATCTGCCACTACAAGGAAAAGAATGCATTATGATTAATACACATATTAAAGAACAAGATCTGTATATATCCTAAAGGTGGATACAGAGAAAAGGCAGCATGAAGTGTGATTTGGACATATTTGAATCAAATGTCATGGATGCTTAATACACCCTTGGCAAGAACCCTTATTTACTAAAGTTTTTTTCTGTTTTCTGTTTTCTATTTTTTAGATTTTAGAGATACAAGGTGAAAGAGAGAAAACATGAGCGGGGAGGGTAATTGGGAGGAGGCTCCCTGCCAAGCAGGAAGCCTAATTAGGGCCTTGATCCTGAGACTACTGGATCATGACCCGAGCTGAAGGAAAATGCTCAACCATCTGAGACACGCAGGCACCTCTAAAGTTATTTTTATCAAAATAATTCATGGGTGGGGCACCTGAGTGGTTCAATGGGTTGAGCCTCTGCCTTCGGCTCAGGTTCTGATCTCAGGTCCTGGGATAGAGTCCCACATGGGGCTCTCTACTCAGCAGGGAGCCTGATTCCCCCTCCCTCTCTGCCTGCCTCTCTGCCTACTTGTGATCTCTGTCAAATAAATAAATAAAAACTTAAAAAAATTATTCATAGAGCTTAAAGAGATACTTAGTTCTAATACTTATATTACCAGAAGAATCCAGTCTCCTTCTCCCATTTTTCCTTCTCAGAAGCCAAGTACATAAAGCTCTTTTAGCTAAGTCATTGGTATTTACCTCCATATTTTAAAATAACATATCTGTATTGACACTTTTTGATTTTTTAGTTTTAAGTTTTTATTGGCTTCCCAATATAAACAATTAGGCCTTAGGTTTCTTTCCCCCGCCCACAAACCCTCATCTTCTCAATTATACTGTAATTTTGGTTATATCAGTAATTAGTGTTTTAATAATATAGTATTTCATTTTCCCTAGAACTATTTTTTGTTCCTCTGGGATTATTTTTTTTCATTTGCTTAGTTTTCTATGTACTTATCATTAATTTAGCTCCAAACTCCAAACTGTTGATCGACTGTCTGATCTTCTCTTAAGAAGCTCACTTTAGGTAATCAATCAATATCATCTCCTCCAAGAATTACCCCAACCCCAACTCCAGCAGTCTCTGACTTGTTCCAGTCTGGACTAGTTGCTCTTTGAAAACAGGCCATTTGTGGCCCTCAAGTCACTATCCTACTAGGAATTCCTCTTTTTCTGTTGGATCTCTTGTCTCCTGATTGCTGTGTAGTCTTCTTTCTTAATTTAAATTCCTTGCTTTGGTGGAACACATCTCACACTGGCTTCCAGAGGAAAGGTATGTAGGATATTAATTTTCTGAAGTGCTCATGTTTGATAATATCTTTATTATAACTTCACACTTGTTTGACAGTTTGACTGGGTATAGAATTCTATATTGGAAATAATTTTCTCTCCAATTTTTGAAGGCAGTACTTTATCTTCTTCTGGTTGCCAGTGTTTTGAGACATCTAATGTCTACACATTCACAGTCTTTTGTATGCAACTTTTTGTCCTCTAAATTTGTAAGATATTCTTTGTCCCATTTTAAAATTTCAAACAGATATGTCATGATCTGGTCTATTTTCATCCATTAAACTAGGCATTTGGCAGACCAAATCATGGAAAATTATGTACTTTAGTTCTGTGATACTTAAGTTATTTAGCAATGGTCTGTTTATCTATTTCTAAAACTTTTGGCCTAATTTTCTTATCTGTATTTTCTCTTCTATTTTCTATCCTCTTGTTTTTTTTGCTTTACTTCTGCAACTATTTCTCCAAAACAACTGTCTTTCATTTTAGCTATTCTGCTTTTAATGGTCTAGGTTTTTTGTTCTGCTCCTCTTTCTTTAAAAATAGCATCCTATTACAGTTTCACACTCCCAATACTTTTTTCTTACCTGAGTATATCTGCCCTTTTTCCCTCACCCTGCATGGTTTCTATTTCCTCCAAATTATTTCTTCTATTTATTTCATTACCTTTCATGTTAGGAGCTGTCTTTACCTCTCTAATTGTCTATATATTGATTAAAAATTGGGATTTAAGTTGATGGGAAGATGGTAGAGTAAGAAGGCACTAACCTTGCCTTGTCCAATGGATATAACCAGATAATACCCATATCAGCATAAATAACCCAGGAAATGACCTGAAGACTGGCAGAACAAACTCTACAACTAAAGGCAGGGAAGAACTCACATCAAAGAAGGTAGGAAGGTGGTATGGGACTGAAACAAACTGTGGCTGTCCATGGTGGGGAGGAGCCAATGGTGCAGAGAAGGGGAAAAGTAGACTTTCACACCAAGGAGCCCATAAACAGGAAGAATCTACAATATTTACCTCTGAGAGTGAGGGGGGCCTAATTTTTAAATTCTTAAAACCAGTGGGACTTAAAGCCTGAGTCTTAAAAATCAGGGGTTCAACTCTGGGAGAGCCCAGAAGACATTAGAAGTAGAGTTCCTGCCCTTAAAGAGATGGCATGGCAAACAGACTGTGCAGATACAGCATAAAATCAGCAGTTTGAAAAACGCTAGGGGACAGACAGGAGGGGGAATAATTTGCTCATCTCACAGCACAGCTAGGAGAGACAAGGATCATGGGAAGACTCCTCCAGGAACAAAGGAGCTGGCAGGTACCATTTCCCTCTTCCCCTGACAGCATAAAGAATGGCCACCTGTGGAATTAGGCTGGTATCCACATTCCTTACCTAACTTGGTTGCATTAAGCACTCCCTACTCCCCACACTTTGGCAATCTACCTTTCCCAGTCACGCTCACCTCAGTACCAGTGCTGTGCACCGCCCATCCTTCTCCCCAGAAGACCAGTGCAAACCCTGCCAATGCCGTATCTCCTGACCTGCCCATTTTGTGGGACCTTGGTCTTGGCAGGGGCAGTTCTAGTTCTACAAGCAGACCACCATACACCTAGGTGCAGAGAGTAGAGCAAGAGCCCCTGCAGACAATACACTGAAGGAAAAAGAGGCCAAGACTCCACAGTTCAGCACATGTAACACACATAAGAGATTGTCCCTGAAGTGCCCGGCCCTGGGGAACAGGGGACACTGCAGGGCACTATAGGACCTCTTCTTCATAAGACTATTATTGTTAAGAACAAGAGAAGTAGCTGACTTTCCTAACACACAGAAAAAGACACAGAAAGTCAGATAAAATGAGACGGAGAAACATCTCCGAAACAAAGGAACATTATCAAGCCACAGCAGGAGATCAAAGCAAAAATAGATATAAGTATTACACCTGGTAGAGAATTTAAAGTAATGACCATAAAGATATTCCATGGACTGGAGAAAAGAGTGGAGGACATCAGTAAGTCCTTTAACAGAGAGATGAAAAAGAACCAATCAGAGATCAAGAACACAATAAATGAAATTAAAAATACACTTGGTGGTATAAATAGCAGGTTAGATGAAGCAGAGAAATGAATAGCCTACAAGACGGAGTAATGGGCAGTAACCAAACTGAACAAAGGAAGGAAAATTATGCAAACTGAGAACAGTCTTAGGGAACTCAGTGACTCCATCAAGCATAACAACATCCACATTATAGGAAACTTGAAAAAACGAGAGAGAGAGATAAGGGCATAGAAAATTTATCTGAAGAAATAATAGCTGAAAACTTCCCTCATTTGGGGAAGGAAGTGAGATATCCAGATCAAGGAGGCACAGAGATCACCTGAAAAATTCAGCCCAAAGAAGTTCACACCAAGACATTAATAATAAAAATGGCAAAAGGTAGTATAAGGAAAAAAAATTTTAAAGCAGCAAAAGAAAAGAAGACAGTTACATACAAGGGAAACCCCATAAGTCTATCAGTGGATTTTTCAGAAGAAACTTCACAGGCCAGAAGGGAGTGACATAATACATTCAAAGTGCTGTAAGGGAAAAATCTGCAGCCAAGAATACTCTTAACAAGAGTATCATTCAGAATAGAAAGAGAGATAAAAAGTTTCTCGAAGAGTTCATGATCACTAACCTAGCCTTACAAACAATACTAACAGAGACTCACTGGGTGAAAAACAAAAGACCACAAGTGAGAATATGGAAAGTAAAAAGCACAAAATCAATAAAAAGAAATATTTCTGTAAAAATCAGTCGAGGGATTCATAAAACAAAAGGATTCAAATATGATACCATATACTAAAATTGGGGGGGGGGAGTAAAGAATGGACTCAAACTTACATAACCATCAACTTATATAGACTGGTATACACAGAAGACATTATACACAAACCTAATGGTAACCACAAATCAAAAACCAGTAATAGATATGAAAAAAATACGAACAAAGGAATCTAAGTATAGCACTAAAAAAAGCCAACAAACTGAAAGAGAAAAAAAGAAAGGACCAGAGAGAATCTAAAGCAACAACCACAAAAGGGTAACAAAATGGCAATAAATACATAACTATCAATAATTACTTTGAATGCAAATGGATTTAATGCTCCAATGAAAGGACATAGGGTAAAGGAGTGGATAAAAAAAACAAGACCCATCCACATGTTGTTTACAAGAGACTCATTTCAGACCAAAACACACCTGCAGATTGAAAGTGAGGGGATGGAGAAACATTTTTCATGCAATGGATTCCAAAAGAAAGCTGGAATAGCAATACTTATATTGGACAAAATAGACTTTAAAACAAAGACTGTAACAAAAGACAAAGAAGGATACTATATGATAATAAAGGGGACAATCTAATAAGAGGAAATAACAACTATAAATATTTATGTACCCAACATGGAAGTACTCAAATACATAAAACAGTTCATAACAAATCAATAGTAATACAATAACAGCAAGGGACTTTAATATCTCACTTACATCAATGGACAGATCATCCAAACACAAAATCAACAAGGAGGGAATGGCTTTGAATAACACACTGGATTTAATAGACAAATTCAGAACACTCCAGCATATACATTCAAGTGCACATGGAACACTTTCCAGAACAGATTCACATATTAGGCCACAAAACAAGTCTCAGTAAATAAATTAAAAAAAAAAAATCGAAGTCATACCATGCTTCTCTCTCTTTAGGATTTTATTTATTTGAGAGAAAGAGAGAGGGAGAATGAGCATGAGCAGGGGGAGGGGCAGAGGGAGAGGGAGCAGCAGACTCCCTGCTGTAGGGAGGGAGTAGGGAGTAGGGAGCCCGACATGGGGTTCGATCCTGGGACTCTGAGATCATGACCTGAGCTAAAGGCAGATGCTTAACCTGATGCCACACCATGCATCTTCTTGGACCACAATCTTATGAAATTAGAATTCAATCATAAGAAGAAATCTGGAAAGAGCACAAATACATGGAGGTTAAATAACATGCTAGTAAATAATGAATGGGTCTACCAAAAATCAAAGAAGAAATTAAAAATTACATGAAAAAAATGAGAATGAAAACACAATGGTCCCAAGTCATTGGAATACAGCAAAAGTGGCTCTAAGAAGGAAGTTTACAGCAATACAGCCTACCTCAAGAAGCAGAAAGAAAAAAAATCTCAAACAAAAAACCTAACCTTACACCTAAAGGAGCTAGAAAAACAACAAACAAAAGCCAAACTCAACAAAAGGAAGGAAGTAATAAAGACTAGAGCAGAAATAAATGATATAGAAACCAAAAAACAATAGAAGTGATGAATGAAACCAGGAGGTGGTTCTTTGAAAAGATCAATTGAATTGACAAACCTCTAGGAAGACTCATTTAAAAAAAAAAAAAAAAGAGGGCCCAAATACTAACAAATTGGACAACATAGGACAAATGGATAAATTCCTAGAAATATATAACCTACAAAACTAAGGAGGAAGAAATAGATAATTTGGACAGACCAAGCAAGTACCAGCAATGAAATTAAATCAGCAATCAAAAACCTTCCAAGAAACAGAAGTCCAGGACCAGAGGATTTCACAGGTGATTTCTACCAAACATTTATATCCACTCTTCTCAAACTATTCAAAAAAAATACAAGAGGAAGCATATCTTCCAAATTCAATCACCCTGATACCAAAACTAGATAAAGACACTACAAGAAAAGAAAACTACAGGTTAATATCTCTCATGAATATAGATGCAAGAATCCTCAACAAAATATTAACAAACCGAATTCAGCAATACATCAAAAAAATTACACTCCACAATCAAGTGAGTTTTTCCTGGCATGCAACTGTGGTTCAATATTTGCAAAACAATCAATGTGATACATCACATTAATAAAAGGATAAAAACCATATGACCACTTTAATAGAAGCAGAAAAAGCATTTGATAAAGAAGACATTTAATTATTATAAAAACCCTCAACAAAGTGGCTCTAGAAGGAACCTATCTCAACATAATAAGGCCTTATATGAAACACCCACAGCCAACATTATACTCAATGGTTGCAAAACTGAAAGCTTTTCTCCTAAGGTCAGGAAAAAGGCGAGGACACCTCTCTCAAGACTTCTACTCAACACAGTACTGAAGTCCTAGCCACAGCAATTAGACAGCATAAAACGAAAAAAGGCAACCAAATTGGTAAGGAAGACGTAAAACTCAGCATTTGCAGATGACATGATACTCTACACAGAAAACCCTAAAGACTCCACCAAAAAACTACTAGAACTGATAAATGAATTCAGTAAAGTAGCAGAATACAAAATCAATGTACAGAAATCTGTTCTATTACTATACACTAATAATGAAGCAGGAGAAAATAAAATTAAGAAAATAATCCCATTTATAGTTATAAAAAATAGAATATCTAGGCATAAACTTAACTAAAGAGGTGAAGAACCCATATTCTGAAAACTATAAAGCAATGATGAAAGAAATTCCACAATTCAAGAAATGGAAAAATATTCCATGCTCATGGGTTAGAAAAACAAATATTGTTAAAATGTCTATATTACCCAAAGCAACCTACAGGTTTAATGCAATCCCTATCAAAACATCAAAAGTATTTTTCATGGAACTAGAACAATCTTAAAATTTTTATGGAACCACAGAAGACCTTGAATAGCCACAGCAATTTTGAAAAATAAAAACTAGACGTATCAAAATCTCAGACTTCAAGTTATATTGCAAAGCGGTAGTATTTAAAACAGTATGGTACTAGTATAAAAACAGACACACAGATCAATGGAATAGAACAGAAAACCCAGAAATAAACCCACAATTATATGGTCAATTAATCTTTGACAAAGGAGGAAAGAATATCCAATAGAAGAAAGATCCTTCAACAAATGATGTTGGGGAAACTGGACAGCTACATGTAAAAGAGAGAAACGGGGGCATTTTTTTTTTTTTTTACCATATACAAAAATACACACAAAATGGATGAAAGACCTAATATAAGACCCAAAAACAAAAACCCTAGAAGAGAGCACAGGGAGTAATCTCTCTGACATTGGCCACAGCAACATTTCACTAAATAATGTGTCCTGAAGCAAGGGAAATAAAATCAAAAGTAAACTACTGGGACTATATCAAAATAAAAAACTTCTGCACAGCAAAGGAAACAATCAACAAAACTAAAAGGCAACCCACTAAATGGGAGAAAATATTTACAAATGACATATCCAATGAAGGGTTAGTATCCACAATATAAAAAGAACGATACAACTTAATATAAAAAGAATGATAAAACTTAATACTCAAGACAAATTATCCAATTAAAAATTGGAAGAAGATCCAAATATGTATTTCTCCAAAAAAGACATACAGATGGCTAACAGACACATGATAAGATGCTCAACATCACTCATCATCAGAGAAATGCAAATCAAAACTATAATAAGATATTGCCTTACACCTATCAGAAAGGCTAAAATCGAAAACACAAGAAGGAAGTGTTGGTGAGGATACAGAGAAAGGGGAACCCTCTTGCATTATTTGTGGGAATGCAAACTGGTGCAGCCATTAGGAAAAGCAGTATGGAGCTTCCTCAAAAAATTAAACACAGAACTACCCTACAATTCAGGAACCACACTACTGGGTATTTAACCACAAAATACAAAAACACTAACTCAGAAGGATACATTCACCCCTATGTTTACTGCAGCCTTATTTACAATAAACAAACTATGGAAACAGCACAAGTTTCTATCAATAGATGAATGGATAAAGAACAAGTGGTATATATTTACAATGGAATATTATTCAGTCATAAAAGGGAATGAAATCTTGCCATTTGCAATGACACGGATGGAACTAGAGAGTATTATGCTAAGTGAAATCAGTCAGGCAGGGAAAGTCAAATGCCACACAATCTCACTCATACATGGAATTTAAGAAACAAAACAAAAGAGCAGGGAAAAAAAGAAAAAAGAGAGACAAACCAAGAAACAGACTCTTAACTACAGAGAACAAGCTAATGGTTACCAGAGGGGAAGTGGATTGGGGGATGTGGAAAATAGGGAAGGTGGATTAGAGTATATTCATCATGATTAAAAAAAAAAAAAGAAAAAAAATTGGGATTTAAAAACTAATTAGGAGCTATGAGCATAAGCAGTCTTGTGAACTACAAGATTATCTGTAAGGGCAGTCAGATGGCCTTTTTCTATAAATATCTTTATGTTCTACAGAACAAATGGGATAATAACATTGGGGTTCTCAGTATTTTCACTTAAACTATTTTTGGAATGGTAATCTGGTACTTGTTACTTCAAGTTAGTCTGATGTCCCCAGACTATAAGTTTTCTGTTTGTAGCCTTTCTAGAGAATATATACAACCTTTTGTTTACATGGGAAGGGGTAGTTACTATAAAGTGTGGAAAGGGGCTTTCTGGCAGTAGTGAACTCCCCATGAGAACACACCCCTTATGAAGGACCTCTTCCACTTGTCCTAGAAGAGAAAGGGGAAGCACAAGAAGTGTTCTGTGCAGAGCCTCAACCCCTACTTCATGGATGTGAAGTGTCCAGGATGCTACAAAATCATCAGTCTTTGGCTTTGTGGGTTGGGTTCTCCACTGTCCTCTGCCAGCCTATAGCAGGAAAATCAAGTTTTAAAGAAAGATGCGAAGGAGCACTAAAGCACCCTGAATCAGATGGGTGGGAAACTATCTCATAAACACATTTTGGGTAAAATAAAATAAAATAAAATAAAAGTAAAGGATGGAAAAGGAATGATATTTTAATACCACCAAATTCTGATCCTTTTGAAGATTCCAAAGAGCAAATTGGTTACTTCTTGGCTTTCTAATCTAGGAGTTACAAATCAAAGTTTTGATAAATTACTTATTGCTTGTCTTTCTTCCCAGGTCCTAAAATACTTTTGTGTCATCTCTTCTCCCTTTTTTCTCTTCCCCTCTCCTTGTGGATTTAAGTCTTTAAAAAGTATCCCTTTACTGTAGTTTTAGTTTCCAGAAAGCAGTGAAATTAAATACAAGTTTTTATTCTAACATTTCTATCCCCCAAATCCTAACATATTAAGCAGGAATTTTCATTATAAAAGATTTTGGAGCCTGATAAAAAGGAAGTCCTATAAACTAGGACTCAAAGAAAACAAAAAGACAGAAGTACACGTTCCTTTTTTTGTCCCCAATTCTGTAATAGATTATACTTATTCTCTATTTTGCCTTTATATCTTTTGTAAGCAAAACCACAAAAATTTGTTTGACATTTTTATTAATAAATTTGACTAATAAAAATAACTTTAGCATATACTAATATGCCATATTCAGAAGCATGTAATACAAATGTAATGGGAACTTGATATTTACCTATTAAGAAATAATAAGGCTTTGTGGATTTCTTAGCTTATTGAAATAAAACACACACTGGAAAGAGGAAATGTATTGTGGGTCATACATGTTAAATTTCAGTGTTGATGTATAACCTAGCTATTACATGGACATAACAGACTCATGTTATAAACTCTAGAGGTCTTAGTATGTAAAGGAATATTTCTCTTTTATTCTTTCACCCGCCAATTGGGGGTAAAGGCAGTAACAGCTGAAAATAGATTATGAAATTGGAATAATTGGGTATATATAATAAGGATATATATGAGAATATAATACATATATAATAAGAATATATTTAATAAGGATGACTTTTAACATTCTGCATCAATGGTACTAAAAAAAACTCAAATTCTTGTCTCATGAAAAGAAATTCAATCTATACATGTTGCTGTTCTTAAAAACAAAAAAAAACAAAAAAACCCAATTTTAAAAATTAGCTCATGTTGCTGTTTTTCTTACAAAAAAAATACTTAAAAATTAGCTCTGATAATCTCTAGTCCTTTAAATTTGAAGCATTTATTTTTTTTTAAGATTTTATTTATTTATTTGACAGACATCACAAGTAGGCAGAGAAGCCAGCAGAGAGAGAGGGGGAAGCAGTCTCTGTAATGAGCAGAGAGCCCGATGTGGGGCTCGATCCCAGGATCCTGAGATCATGACCCAAGCAGAAGGCAGAGGCTTAACCCACTAAGCTATCCAGGCGCCCCTAAATTTGAAGCATTTAAAGTCTAAGCTAAAGAAAGTACTGAGATCAAGATTTTAATGTGTAGTATGTAAGAAAATGAGCTCTCAGAAAATCCAAGGTCAGAGTCCTGGTGCTTCTGTTTATTTATTTATAAAGTGGGTATAATTAATAGAATTAATGTTTTAGCTATTATATTTAGTTATGACAAAACATCATTTGGTTTCACTGTCCCCATTATACAAAATTTATTATGAACATGGTTGTGGGGTAGATTCAGACCAGGCTTTGTAACTTTATAATAAGAATCACAGGAAGGAAGGTTAGAAAGAAGAAAGTACTACTAATGATATAGAGAAAAATAAAACAGAGAAAAGAGACAAGGATGCTGGTGTCATCAGTCCTCTTCTCTGTTGTGACTGGACTGTGTTTCCAGTATTGGTCTGTTTCTGTCTGCCTTCTGATTTTCAAGGATTTCTAATATTTTTTTCTAATGCTGCTACAAATACATTATTATGAAAAAGTCCTCTATCATTTTTAGGGATTTTCTAAAAGTGGGGAGAAACCTTAGTCTGTTAGGTTCCTTTTTGTCTGATAAACAATTTATATAAAATGTAATAAATTAACAATCCCTTATTTTTGTCCTGGAAAAACAATACTTGATTTCAAGACCATCTCTCACGTAAGAATACTAAAGTCAAGTGGAGATCATTTTAAATATTCAACTCTATTAAATAATATACAAGTGGAAACTTTAAACCTTGATAAATAAAACAATGAGGGAAGCAAAGGACCTCCAATTATAAACAATACAATCATAAGATATAATTGGACCTACTTTTTAAAAAATAGATTTTATTTATTTATTTGACAGAAATCACAAGCAGGCAGAAAGGCAGGCGGGGGGCGGGGGGAGAAGCAGGTTTCCTGCTGGGCAGAGAGCCTGATGCAGGGCTCGATCCCAGGAACCCAGGATCATGACCTGAGCTGAAGGTAGAGGCTTTAACCCACTGAACCACCCAGGCGCCCCTGGGCCTACTTTTTTTTAAACAATGAAGCAAGTATTGGCATTGCTTCAAAAAAATAATATAATCTAAATGTATCTCCAGTTTGTTAACATCTAGAGGAAAATTTTTTTATAAGTATGTTAATAAAGTTAATTACATTTGTGGTTCATGACTAAGACTTACCAAGTTCCGCTAAGTTGCCAAATGCAACAAGACACATTTCTGTAAGAGCTGCATTTTGGCAATGGATGCCCAATAATTTCACTAAGGTAGGTATAACACCCATATTGATAAGCTGAGCTTGAAGAGAATCTGTAAAAAACAAACAAACAAAAGTGTTTATGTATCAAATGGACATTAGTAAGAAGAAAGCACCTCTTATTCTCCCTATTGCAAAATCAATACCATTTTCAATTACAGTAAAACAAGATTAAGTCCATCCATACAACTGTCTGAAAAATCTTAAAACATTAGTTCACAAGAGTTGAGTTTTGAATCTTTTCAATGATTAAAAGAAATTTAGAAAAGAACAGAACTCAAATAATATGTCAAAACATAAATTAAAAAAAAAAAACAGGGTCTTATACCTTTGCAGAGTAAGCTTTAAAAATGTACAAATAATTAAACATTACCACTGATCATTATGTGAAAAGGTTAGACAAAATAATATTTGTGTTATATTGTATTATAGGAAAGCAGAGTATACGAAAGGCAGAGAATAAACAGTTAACAAAGACCAAGAGAAGACAGAATCTTAGAATCCCTTAAAACAGCTGCTTCATAATAAAGAATGAAAAAATATATATAATATACAAAAATCATTTTGATTATTTGTAGCAGAATGTTCTTCGATGACTGCTAAGAAGGAAAGTAGTTTTATAAGGAAAAAATGTGTTATTTAAAATATTTTTCTTTTCAAAGTTTTAATAATAGTGACAAGCATCATAGTATAAAGAAAGGAAAATGTGGCTTGAGAGGTGAAGAGAATGAGATAAATATACTTTGTCATCATTGCTTGCCTTCATTTTCTATGAAACTAATTAGTTTTAAAGTACTTAACAGGCCTGGGATTTCCACAATAGCTCTTCTTGAACAAATTATGGCAGAATACCTGTAGCAAAGCTGAAGGTAAATAAGCCAAATGAAAATCAAAAGTTCTGCCTCTTACAATAAGCTAAGAAAGATGTAAACACTCACATGCCTATGCAAAACACTATTACTATTAATAACTGTTTCATCCAAAGATACAGAATGCTTTCAATATTCTGTTTCTTTTAAAAATTATATGCCATTTTCAAGCTAATAATTTTCTCCAAATTCTTTTTTAGTTACCTATTGGGAATCTAAAGATAAAAATCCCATTTATTACAAACACATTTTCCTTAGAGCATGCATCCCCTGACAGTCGCCGACTAATCTCTTCATTACTCTTTCCAGTTCTTAACCAACTGATAAGGAGGTGGTTGGGTGATTATCAGATAAGAACAAGAAGGCGGGTTGAGCTGCCTCACTTGCCAGTTGATTGATTATATGCCTGTTGGTCTTTGAAGTCAATTTTTCATGCTTTTAGAGTAAAGTATGAAGGGGACAGCCAACAGAGGCTTATCACCCTGAAAACTGATGAATGGGTAATTACACATACTATCTGGTTCAATTGTGGGAGGCCTATTACCAAAACAAGAAAACGGGACTGGGAAAAAGGGAAGTTTACATTTAGAGTTCAAATAGTCTAAAACAATTTCAAATTTTGCAATGGAATTATGAAATCTGTTCTAAAAAGAGAAAGAATAAAAGAGTATATTCAACTAAATGATTTGTTCTTATGCCTTTAATGTTACATATTTTCTTCTTACTATACAATTCAGCAATTGATGATTCACAATATCTGTATTATCTTATAAGCAAATTAATTAGGTTATAAGGTATAGTGTTATGTGTTTTATCGGCAGAATACTTGTATTATGGTTATAGTATTCATAATGATCATGCACCAATAAGCTTTCCAAGTCAGAAATTACTTTGATTACTTACCAGTAAAGTTCCTTATTATTGGATCACCTTTGCAGATCTTTGTTCTTTAGCAGTATTTTTAACTTTCATTTATTTATTTACTCATTTTGACTACCTCTTCAAATACTGCAGAACTGTTGAATCATTAAGTTTCAGGTATGTAAGCGTGAGCACTAGCGCATGCATTGAGTGTGAGTCAAACTCCACTATATGTCTGCATATATGTTAGCATCACACACCCCCTCAGTACTGTTGGTACCAAGTATAAACATCCAACAGTCCAGGGACATCAGAGAAATAACAAATTTTATTAAGGGGATAACTCAACAGGAGAATAATACCACTTAGACGATGATGTTCTTCATATTCTCCTAACTTGGCATTTCTACCACTTTACTGCACTGCTTTTAAGGTATTATGAATTTTGGTTCCAGGGAAATGAGGGACCAAAAAAAGGGGAAATGTTGCACAGTTTCGTAAAATCTTTGGCATACAAATTGAAGCAGTAATATTTGAAATTGTGGTAGATCAGGAGAAAAAGAAGCATAGCCCAATGGCAGTAGGTGTGAATCACCCTCATTTATGAAAATCACTTTGCTTTGGCAAAATGTGTTTTAAAGCTACCCAGGAGCCAAATTAATTGTATACTCACATACAACACACATACCACACACAAGTAGAGAGAAAAATTATATAGTTATCCAATGGGCATACTCATTTTTGAACACTTGGGTGTTTCTTTTATATCCACTCCCGTGAAGCTAACTAAAACAAAAAATACACTCAAATAACTCTAAAATCTGTTCATAGCAATTGTAGGCAAGTCATTCTCCTGGATAATGAAGGCCCAGATGAGGAAAAAACTTTACTCAGACTGATACAAATTTTCATTTCAAGATAAGCAGGCATCCTAGAACATGGTTCTCAAAATGGGGTCCCCAAAACCCTTTCAGAGGATTACAAAATCAAAACTACTTTCATAAAAATACCATGATTTTCTCTGCCTTTTTCACTGTCTTGATGTTCGCACAATGGTGCAGAAACAGTGGTGGGTGAAACTGCTGGGGCTTTATTATAAACCTAGTCAGTGGTACCGAATTCTGTTGGTGGTCATCATAATCTTTCCCACCACACATTCACCGTAAAATAAATGCTGTTCTTCTCAACAATTTTTTTACTTTTGCTATTTTATTTTTCTCAAGCAGGCTCCATATCCAGCATGGGGCTTTAACTCATAACCCTGAGATCAAGAGTCACATGCTCTACAGACTGAGCCAGTCAGGTACCCCAGCTATATTTTTGATTTTGAAAAGTTATTTTTCACAAAAACATGTGGCAATATGAGTTATTATTTTTAAATGCAGTATTAAGTAATTTTTAAAACTGTCTCCATTTTAATTTCTAATATGGTAAATATTGATAGGTATAGCCCATATTTATAAACAAAAATTCTATAGGGTCTTCCAACATTTTTTAAGTGTCTAAAGAGTCCTGAGACCAAAAGTTTAAGAACCACTGCCAAAGGATTACCTAGCTTTTATAGGAGATGAAAAATGAAACAAAACAGAACATGGAATAGAGATTCTGAAATTCAGTAATGTGCTTGGCAGATGAAATAACAGGAAAAGAAATAAAAACTAAAAGCATTGTAGGAACCCCAGATTTTGGTGTTCGGATATTATAAGCAAAATTACATTAAGAACCTGAACATCTGGGACGCCTGGGTGGCTCAGTTGGTTGGGCGGCTGCCTTCGGCTCGGGTCATGATCCCAGTGTCCTGGGATCGAGTCCCACATAGGGCTCCTTGCTTGGCAGGGAGCCTGCTTCTCCCTCTGCCTCTGTCTGCCTGTGCTCGCTCTCTCTCTCTCTAACAAATAAATATAAATCTTTAAAAAAAAAAAAAAAGAACCTGAACATCTTAGTTTACTTATTTGAGAAGAAACACTACTTAAGCCTGGAGAATATTCCATGGTTGGGTCTGTTTGCCTACTTCAGTTACAACTTAGTATGTCATCCTTAGTTTGTTTTTGTGTTTTTTTTTTGGAGAGGTGGGGTTAAGTAGGAGTCCTGTTTGTGTGAAATAAACTGGTAATAAAATTCTTATTGCTGGAAGCAAATGATTAAGTTTAATCACTCTTTCTCATTGCCCAAAGAAAGCTTGTGAATGGACTTCAAAGGATGATAGGTGACATTCATGATATTATGAATGGTATCAGGAGTATGACTTTTAAATCAAAAACTAACTGGAAGACATTCTTAGAACCAGAAATAGTTTACATTCTCTAGAATTGAAAAAGTGTACAGAGCAGGACTGAGAATTTTTGCATCCTTTAATGCATACCAACCAGCAACTCCCGGGGAATGTTTATCAGAACTCAACAAACACAATTCACAAAATGCAACCCAGGCTCGTACATAGCAAACACTTATGTGTGAAAGACAGTCTTTAGACAGCACAATGTCATAAATGTCTGAAGACTTTTAAAGATTGCTCCTGACACACATCACAGACAAATACTGACCAAAATACAGAATTACAAAATATCAAGATGACACAAGCCCTACATGATCTATGGGGAGGAAGAGGAAAAAAGGCACTGAGGGGGTGCAATACAGATGCATATACAAAGAGATATAAGGCAATCAACGCATGCGCTGGTGTGAACACTTACCTACCTACATTTGAATTTCAATGGTTCCAAGTTCTTCAGGTCACACTCATGGAAACTCCAAAGAATGGAGATCTGGAGAGAAGATCTTAAGTTGAAGAACCTTTTTCCCCCTGAGTTTTTAGTTTAATGTTTAAAACATTGGTATAGATAGATTATAGGTCCAGAAAAGAATCCCAGTAACTCAACTGGTTATGTTGATCCTTATTATAAAGAATAAGTTCCTTAGGAAGACTGCAACACATGTTTACCTTATTCATAAGAAAAGGCCCTTGTAGACAATAAGATTATTAAGCTTATCAGTCACTAGGACTTAATGATTAAACTTTGTCAAAATAAGATATACACAATTCAAAATACATAGTCTCTACATCAGTATGTATATATAGTATACTATTCATAGTATAAGAAGTACAATATTCCTATTTACAGGTTTGCATTAAAAAATCTACAATCAAGTAAATTATACATAACTGACATAATAAACACAGGAAAATATAAATCTTAGTAACTTACAATACAAATTAGATGAAAACCATTTGGGCATAATAAAGACTGAAGAAAATTGCCCCTGACTAATGATATATGTATTTCAAAAAAAGGATACAAAATTAAAAATGACGTAAAACAGTGAATAGAAATGTTAAGTTCAAACAAGTTGTAGGGAATTAGTGAAAAGCAAGCTGACTTTACAGCTACCAAGAGGATGATTTGAAGTTAAAAACTTTGCACATCCACATATGCAGGTACAGTTTTCCGTTACTTATTACTTAATATCTTTTTGTTGACTGATGGAGAAAAATGGAGCCAAGTGGAGAACTTTTATTCTAAACCTAGTAATGAGCATATAAAAGTAAAAATATTTACACATGTTTAAAATTAACTTTGAATCAATTATTTTAAAAGCCCTCTTCAAAT